>OZ004596.1:1795779-1851938 GCA_963924555.1 Crambe crambe
GTACTTGAATCAGAGTGGTACTTACACAGTGGAGGGCACAGATGACAAGAAAGACTTTGAGGACACGTTGGTGAGTGGAGTATCCTTGAAATGAGGCTATCCCTCTAATCTGGACCCTTGAAATGGGTCGTCCCAAGGAATGTTTGAATCCATGCTTTATAAATGTACCGCTGAATAAGGCCATCCAGATTTACAGAGGCGTCTCCCTCAATCTGCCCTGATTCACCAAAGTGCTTTCGGCCAACCAATTTCATCGCAGCATCTCAGTTTATGGTTTATTTTCTTCTTTTCTTTGCTGCCTCCAGCATGCAATGGAAGTGATGAATGTGACAGGAGAGACTCAAGTGCATGTCCTGAACATTGTGGCTGGCATCCTTCACCTTGGCAACATTGCCTTCTCCGAGGATGGCAACTATGCAGTTCCCGAGGACGACGGATGTAAGTGGGTGGAGTATGGAATGAGATGTGGGGTTTTAAAAGTTTAAAGGTTTCATAATTTTGTCACACCTTACCATTCCTAAAGCATGTTGCAGTTCTAGCTCTGTATGTTCTTCTGTAGAAGTCATATTCATTTTTAATACTTCAGTTCTTCATGACTCACAGTTACTAGTGGCCTCAGGGCTGAAATTTGGTGTAGAAATAGGCCAACCATTATAGAACACATTATCAGGGACCGTTTCATTAAACCATATTATTTAATGAAAATCACATCACATGGATGTTTGTGTGTAGTTCTGCAGTTTCCAGCATTCCTGATGGGTGTTGAGGCAGAGAGTCTGAAGGAGAAACTGACAGGTCGTGTAGTGGAGAGTAAATGGGGAGGAAAGTCTGAGACCATTCAGATGAAACTGAACGTAGAGCAAGCCACTTACACCAGAGACGCTCTCTCAAAGGCTCTCTACTCACGTCTCTTTGATTGGCTGGTTCAGGTCAGATGCACCACATGACTTATGTGACTATAACTATTTCAAGGACTTATTCTCAATGGATTTGCATGACAATTCGAAGAGTGTTATCACATGACTATCACATGACTATTTTATCATTAACAGAGTGTGAACAGAGCTATGCAGAAGGATCGACAGGAACTTGCCATAGGAGTACTGGATATCTATGGCTTTGAGATCTTCATGGTCAGTGTCTTAATTAATTTACATTGTAGTATAGTGAGTAAGTCCCCCTTTTAAAGCAGCCAAATTGCTTTCACAAGTGAGCTGTGCAGTATGTATACTACTCTTCAATACTACACACACATTAAGTGCATGCTTATCAGCATGTGCACACTTTCTGAAGCAGTACAACCATCAAGTACTACTTCTAATCCCACATAGCAAGTCTAAGCATGATATACATGTCTACTGGGCAAGAAAGTCCTGTTCTATTGAAGTAGAGGTCTATAGCAGTCATTGAGCTCTCTCTCTCTCTCTCTCTCTCTCTCTCTCTCTCTCTCTCTCTCTCTCTCTCTCTCTCTCTCTCTCTCTCTCATAACATTGTGTTAAACATACACACATAAAAAGAACTACATACCCACTCTGCACAAAGTTCTCTCTCTATGACATGATGTGTTACTTCATGGAGGAATTTAAAATGTATACAATACATCTACAGGTCTAAACACTGCAGTGTGTCAGTTATATCTGGTGTAGGACTATAAAAGTCAAGAAGAATATCAGTTTGACATTGATGATTCATATTAGCTGCCCCTGTGCCCCCCTAAATGCACCCCTGTATCCCTGTGTCCCCCTAAATATACCCCTGTATCCTAAATATACCCCTGTGCCCCCCTAAATACACCCCCTGTATCCCTGTGCCCCCCTAAATGCACTCCTATATCCCTGTGGAGCCTAAAAATTCCCAAGAGACTGATGGATCACTAGACTGTGCTTTCTCTACATCCAGAAAAATGGATTTGAACAGTTTTGCATCAACTTTGTGAATGAGAAGCTGCAGCAGATCTTCATTGAGCTGACGTTGAAGGCGGAGCAGGAAGAGTATGTGCAGGAGGGGATACAATGGAATCCCATTGAATACTTCAACAACAAGATCGTGTGTGACCTCATCGAATCAAAAGTGGGTGTGGTTATTAGTCACGTGACTCTCATGTGATTTGTGTGTGTCCTTCCCATTAGCGTCCTCCTGGTTTGATGTCTGTGTTGGACGACATCTGCTTCCAGATGCACGGACAGTCAGAGGGTGCTGATGTAAAGGTCTTGGAGGTATGTATTGTATAATATTATTATCTGGGGAGACTCGGGGCCTGGGGAGACTCAGGCTGGGCCTGGGGAGACTTGGGGCCTGGGGAGACTCAGGCTGGGCCCGGGGAGACTCAGGCTGGGCCCGGGGAGACTCAGGCTGGGCCTGGGGAGACTCAGGCTGGGCTTGGGGAGACTCGGGGCCTGGAGAGACTCGGGGCCCGGGGAGACTTGGGCCCAGGAAGACTCAGGCTCAGGGAGACTCAGGCCCAGGGAAACTCAGGTCCAGGTTTGGGCCCAGGGAGACTCAGGTCCAGGGAGACTCCAGCTCGGGGTGCCAGGGAGAATGAAAGTGTACAGTGCACACCTGTGTGTGTATAGCTACTATTAAGCACACCTAGTGTGTGTGTGTATTGGGACATTTTAGTGTACATGGCACTTCTATTTTAACAGTGTGGGGAGAATCCGGCCTGGGAAGACTTAAGCTTGGGCCTGGGAGAAACTCGGACCCTGGGATGGGAAGATTCAGGCCTGGAGGCTTGGGCCTGGGAGGATTCAGGCCCAGGGAGACTCAGGCAGGCCTAGGCCTGCAGAGACTCGGGACTGTGAGGACAGTCGGGCTTGGGGGGACTCAGGTCCAGGGAGATTCAGGCCCACCTTATGTACTTTTACTCCTTAGGCAAAATGAGTACTGATCCTCTCACTTCTCCCCTCCCCTCCCCTCCATAGAAATTGCAGCAGGTTCAGCTTCCAGGACGGGACCATTATGTGGGATTCTCAGCTGGCTTCACCATCCAGCACTATGCAGGAAAGGTGACTTACGAGGCTGAGGGCTTCTGTGATAAGAACAGGGATGTCCTCTTCAGGGACTGCATTGAACTCATGCAAAGCAGCAGCAAGTAATTTTTCATTGTTATGCAGAGAGAGAGAGAGAGAGATTTAAAATTATACCCCACAAAAATTTGCAGCTCATTTATTCGAAGTTTGTTCCCCGATGACATCAGCCCTGACAAGAGAAGTAGGCCAACCACAGTCAGCAGCAAGATTAGGGTAAGTCCAAATGTGCATGTACTGAAGAGAGACACAGCTCTCATTTAGTCCCACTCTCCCGGCTCAACACCTGTGCTGCAGGTGCTGCAGGCCCAGCCCAACACCTGTGCCTGTAGTCCTGGCCTGATACTCCTACTGTGTTATTATGCAGTATGACATTGTGAAATGCATGCACACAAATTTTCCCTCGCCTGCAGAATGAAACAATTAGTAGCTGCAGTATTTAATCAAGCAAATGTCACATGACTATCATGTGACTATGTCATTTAACTATAATAGCCAGCAGATATTCTTGCGTGTATGACTATCACATGACTATCACTGTGAGGGAGCAGATCCATCAGAGCATTTAACATTTTGCTTGCTTACATTACAGCAACTATCATGTGACTGTCATGTGACTCTTGATATAGCACACAGAAAGGTCATTCATCACAGACGCTCAGTGTAGTATTTACTTGATCATCAAAGAGAGAGAGTGCATCAGAAAAGTGCATAACATGTACAGAACTTGACATGTACGTATGAGTGGATTGGCACAGATACATAATTATTGTGTAGATAAGAGTACAAAGGAAATGTGCGTGTGAAAGAACGCCATAAAAATACTACAAAGAGACACACTAACTCTCTATACAATTCACTACTGTCTTTATTCCTATGTTGTATTTCTTTCTTACTTGTTTTGGAAGCACTACAAAGAGACACTAACTCTCTTACTAGTACAAGAAGTACAATTTACTACTAGAATTGTCAGTTCTTTATTTGGCAATGTCGTATGTTATATTTCCTTTCTTAATTGTTTTGGAGGAATGCTACAGAAGCGAGAAAGCTCCTTCGATCGATGCAAGTAGCGAATTGTAAGTCGGGAAGGATGTCTATGCTGTTTAGGGAACAGACTTGTCCCTCTTCGCAAGGTAGGTCCTTGCAGGACATGGGTGGGACTTCCACTGGAGGGGAACAGAATGTCTGTACACTGGTCCCTCCCAATTGCGCTTCGTAGCAGACGGTGTTACCCGGGCAAGTTGTGCCCCCGAGGGTGCAGCCAATTTGAGAAGCACTCGTTGGTAGACAAATGCTGTTCACGTTGCTCGACGAGCCTCCGCTGACCACTTCACAAGTGGTGTCGTTATTGCAGTTGCTGCCTCCAGTGCAGTTAGCTGTCGTACAGAAAGTGCTAGCAACTGTTGCATTGAAGAGGAAATTAACACAAGTCGAGCCATCGTCACACGCTTCTGCCCCTAAACTCTCACAAGTAGCACCAAACCGAAATGAAGCCTCAAGTGTTTCTTGATCAGCACACACTGCCACTGAAGCATTCTCAGATGGGACGACAGTTAAGCTGCAGAAGGGAGTGGTTGGCGGACACTGGAGATCCCTGCAGGTGGAAGCTATCATACGTGTTGGCATACCTGTTGGCGATACACGTATGCACTGTGGAAAGGTAGTGTTTCCTATCAATGTCACGATACAATTCTCCCCTTCCATGCACTCTAATTGATCACAACTGGTCGCTATAGCGCAGGTGGGGATCATGAACCCTCCGAAATTAGTGATCTCACACACCAGAGATGGATCTTGCATCTTGCATATTGGCCTGAGCTGTGAGCATGTAGTGGCAGGGATGCAACGGGCACTACCACCTTCCTCTATACACACTTGAAAGCGATTGGTGCATATCAGCCTAATCTGTTCACAGGTAGAAGCTACAAAGCAACGTTGTCCATTTTCATCTGCCACACACTCTTGCCCCATCTGTGTGCAGTTTAATTGAAATTCTAGAGTGCAAAACGGGCCACTAGGAGGTGAGGTGATAGGAATTGAGGTGAAGGGAGTAATTGATATGGTAGGAGTGGAAGGAGGAGAGGTTGTAATGGTGGTAACGGGCGTGGTATCGTTTCCGGGTACGCATCGAATCCGTCTCCCCATATCTTGGCATACAAAGCCTTCCTTGCACATTATATTGAGACAGTTCCTCTGTTTGGCAAGTGCAACACAGCGAATCACTGGTGGGAAGTTAACCCCTCTGTTTCGCATTCGACACACCTCTTCTTCTTTGCACGTTATCTCTCTGCAACTCATGGTGTGGTTTGGACGGACCAGGATGCACTGACTACGCCGGTACTGGCGACACCGTGGCACCCGGGCTGGACAGGTGGGTGGAATGATCCGCATCTCACACCGTCGGTGCCTTCCCATGCATATTTTCTCAGCACACGTCTCCACTTTACACCTTGCTGTGACATTCTTTCCTTTCCAGAAAAAATTGGGTGCACATTCACAGGGATCGGGTCTGCACTCTGCATTAAGGAACCGATCGCACTCCTGATTGGCACAGGGGTCCCCAACACACGTGGGATCAGGGCAAGAATCTTGAGCAAGAGCTCCAGTTGCGCATATCAAAAACAATACTGCGACGACCTTGACTTCCATACTTGCCGGTTTTTGTCTGAAATGATTTTGAAACATCTGTCGGCAACCTTTTATAGAGTCCCAAGGTTCCTTCTTTTGGCGTACTACATAATAAATATGTGTACTCAAGTAGTGCTTATCTGTTGCACTACAAACTACTACAAGAATTCCCTTTGAACAGTGTAAAGAGATGTCTGGTGTGCCATCATCATGGTGGCTCTCCAGGTAGTGTCATGCTATTAATGACTCTTTGTAGTGTCATGCTGTTGGTAGACTGCAGTCTGTCTACAAAGAACATTGTGTGCCACTATTTCCTTGATTGGTTGTCTGTGAGTCATATTCATAGACCACAGAGAGTATGTTTGTCCATTATGCTATCACTTCAACCTTTTTCCTTTAAGTGTTACCATTTTGCAGACCACAAATGTTTTTGACTTGCCTTGTCAATGCTTCTCTACATCTAATAGTACGAACCACAGAGTTTACCCCGCCCTGTTTCTCATGTAGCCCTGTCCTGCTTCACCCTGTGATGCTATTTGTAGATCCACAGAGTGTTGTATTTACCTGATCACAGCGTCCGTCTTAGCAGCACAAACCAAAAGCTGCCTTTCAGTAACACAAGTGTTTGAGCTCACTAGTATCTTGTAGTCTGATAGTGCGAGTCTTAATCATCTTTTATTGGTCATGAATGTTTAAAATGTGATCAGCCGTCCCTCAAAATGGACCAGATTTAACTCTCACAGACTATTCAGTTGTGATAGGTGTGGTGATAATATTGATCATGCATCTAGTATTATGGATCCCATTATAGACACACAGGAGTCCTATCTAAGATAGCTTAAGATGAAGTCATTTGGAAAGGTGTTGCTCAACTGTCCATTATGAGCACTGGCATATTGTGCCTTTCATGATGTGGGGAGCAAATCCTTTATTCTGATAGGAGGTGCCAAGTCTTGATTAGAATAATGTACAAGCGTGTGTATTATTATGAATAGAGTCCCAACTCATCTTAGCTATCATGAAGGCATAATGGAGGGTACATCGTACATACTGTATCGATTGATTGCTGTTCTTATATTTACACAAATCCATACAATTCCAACCAGGAACATTGTCATAGTATTGAAAGTACACCTAGCCCCAAGACGTGAAAGTAAACAGATTGTGGTGTGTATTGAACACTTCACAGTGCAGTGTGTCAACCATCTGGGAATTGAATTGGTGTTTGAGTAATATCAGAAATTTGGGCTTGTTGGTGTTTGATATGAAGAGTGCTTTACAAAAATTGTTCAACCATTAGGGAATTGAATTGGTGCTTGATCTGAGGAGTGATCTACAGACATATAGTAATCTGGGACATCTCGTACACTGGCTGTTTGAACTCAATTGGGTTACAATTTAGTCGGATATTCAGTGCCTTATAATACCTACTGAAGTTTGATTGGCCATTGATTGGAAAATGACTCATTTCTAGCTCTCGTATAGAAAACTGTATTTTGTATGATTATTATCATTGCCCCCCTCCCCTCCCTCTACTTCAGACTCAAGCCAATGAATTGGTAGGGAAGTTGATGCAGTGCACTCCACACTACATCCGTTGCATCAAGCCCAATGAGACCAAGAAACCTCATGACTGGGAAAATGAGAGGTAATGTACCCACGTACATGAAACTCTCCCTTCCTCGCCCTGCACTTCCTCTGGTTCCTTCCTCTCCTCTTCCCAATTTTTCTATTCCCCTTACCGAACCTCCACTTCCCCCTAACTAACCACTTCATTTTACATCTCGTCTTTATAGTCCCTTACTTCCTCATTCTTCATCCCTCAGTTCTTCATCTTCATCCCCTCACTTCCTCATCCCTCACTTCCTCATTCCTTCACTTCCTCATCCCTCATTCCTTCACTTCCTCACACTGCCTCATCCCTCACTTTCTCATCCCCCTCACCCTATGGTTATCTTCCAAACCCCTCACTTGTTCCTTCATTCCACAGAGTGCGGCATCAGGTGGAATACTTGGGGCTAAAGGAGAACATTCGAGTGAGGAGAGCTGGCTATGCATACAGAAGAGAATTTGAAAAGTTCTTGAGAAGGTAAGTCCGTATGGTAGCTATGACTTGTAACGTAATTTTTTTATTTTAAGAATAAACTCCCTTGTTTTTGCAAAACAAAAAACCACTAAAATTTAAACCCCACGGAAATTTCCCACTCTAAAGTGTAGTATAATTATCATCTTCAGATACTAGCAAATCCTGGAAGTTTCAAGTCTAGACCATGTGTAGTAGCATAGTGGTTACTATAGCAAAGTCCATATGCTGCTATGGAGAATAGGATTACCCTTCTCTGATCACTTCCCCCTCAAGGTATTCAGTCCTGACCCCAGAGACGTACCCACGCTGGAATGGGCGTGTGCAGGACGGAATCAAGCATCTGATGACAGCTGTCAACATGGAGTCTGACCAGTGGCAGCTGGGAAAGAGCAAAGTTTTCATCAAGAGCCCAGAATCTGTGAGTAAACCATGTTCACAGTATACCTATGTAGCTATGGGGGGAAATACACAGGGGAAGGAAGTGGAGGAAGTTACTCTGAGGTATTGAAAGTCACTCTTTAGTTGTTGTTGTTGTTTTTTTTGCTGGTACAGCTATTTCTACTGGAGGAACTGCGAGAGAGGAAGTATGACGGCTTTGCTCGTAAGATTCAGAAAGCATGGCGCAGACACAAGTCTGAACAGTACTTCTATGAACTCAAGAAGAAAGGTAAATTACTGACCATGGAACGTAAACTTCAGTATATTGACTATGGTATACTGAATGTAAAGCATACAGTATACTGATTTACCAGAGTATAGTATACTGAATGTAAAGCATACAGTATACTGATTTACCAGAGTATAGTATACTGAATGTAAAGCATATAGTATACTGATTTACCAGAGTATAGTATACTGAGCATACAGTATACTGATTTACCATAGTATGCAGAGTATAGTATACTAGCTTTGGTGTACTGACTATAAAGCATACAGTATACTGATTTACCATAGTAGTATGCGGAGTATAGTATACTAACTATGGTATACTGACTGTAAAGCATACGGTATACTGATTTTACCATAGTATGCTGACTAGTATACTGATTATAGAATGACTACACAGAGCATAGTGATCAGTTAATGTTACACAGCTTCTGATATCCTCATCAACAAAAAGGAGAGAAAGAGACTATCCATCAACAGAAATTTTGCCGGTGACTATCTGGGCTACGCTGAGAATCCAGCTTTGAAGGCTCTGATTGGTCAGTATGAAATGAAATCAGCCGCTTATATCATTGTAATGACATGTAATGACAATGTACATTAATATGCTGTAGGTAAGAGGGAAAGAATAGATTTCGCTCAAACTGTCACAAAGTATGACCGGCGATTCAAGGTATGATACCTTAGCAAATTTTAGTGCTCAAATTCAAGTTATGATAACTCATGAATGGGTGAATGTAGTCACAAAATCACTCAATTTCATTCCCTGTTCATAGCTGCATACATACAGAAAGGAGTTACCATCGGTTATTGACCCATTTCTTTGTCTTTTTCTCCAATAGACACAAAAACGCGACCTCCTGCTCTCTCCTCAATATGTTTACCTTGTTGGCAGAGAAAAGGTGAGAATTGAGACTTCATAATTGCCCTGCATGGTCCTGATCTTTCACTCCCTCCCTATTCTCTTTATGCAGATCAAGAAAGGTCCTTCCAAAGGTCAATTCATCGAAGTGGTGAAGAGAAAGGTCCCAATTGATAGGATTTCATCAATCTCCCTCAGGTATGTATGCATGAATTAGTGCCCATCCACCGTACATCTTCGGATACGTAACACAAGCTTTGTGTTTTATTTCTCCTCTCAGCCCCTACCAGGATGACTTTGTGATTTTACACATTGAAGAGTATGATACGGTAATGGAGACAGTGCTGAAGACCGAGTTCCTCACTTTGCTCTCGGAGAAATACACCACTCTCACCAGATCAACCCTTCGGTTCAACTTCAATCGGAGGTATTAACTCTAATGATGCATATGCTACACTTTACCCATTACCTACTTCTGTGCTTTTGGTGCTTTCATACTTTACCTAGTTTTGTAATGTGCACCATACCATGCCCACCCTTAATGGTGCATTGTTGTGCCCACAATATAAGCTCTTTGTTCACCCTTTACCTACTTCTGTGATGTACTTTTATCTTTTTGATGCTGCATACCCTTTACCTACTTTTGTAATGTGCATGCCGTATGTATGCTTACCCTTTACCTACTTTTGTAATGTGCATGCCGTATGTATGCTTACCCTTTACCTACTTTTGTAATGTGTATATGTACATGTGTGTGCATGCCGGACATATGTATGCTTGCATGTTTATTGTTCTAGTCTGTTGTCTCAGATGGTCGATGTTGCCAGATGATAATGGGAAATTATCTGGCAACCATTATTTTTATCGTGCCAAAATCCCAAGATCTAAACAGGAGAAAGACGTCCACTTTATTTGTTTATACTTCAGTTTGCAGTTTCGGGTGAAGAAGGAAGGCTTTGGAGGCGGTGGATCACGGATGCTCCAATTCCACCAAGGTCAGGCTGATTTTGCCGTTCTCAAGTCTTCGGGAAAGACCTTGAACATCTCCATTGGGCCTGGTCTGCCCAGTAGCACAAGTGAGTCATGTATTACAGAACATTATGATTGAAGATCTGGGGGCATCTTCGTATTAGCACTTAGCTAATTTGTGTTACTATTGTCCTAATTGGGAAAGGGGGAGTAATAGTGTTTCACCTACAGATCACAGTGAAGTTCTTCAATATGAACTCTCTGACTTCTAGAATCATATTGAGAGGTTTACATACACTGTCCATGCTGTAAAATACCAGTACATAGTTTTCTAGTAAAAGAGTGATTAGGATTTTAAGGTATTCAGGCTATGATTATTATGATCTGCTGGTTCATACTCCATCTCATCTGCTCAGAACCATCGCATCAACGCCCCCCACAGTCTAAAGGTCCTCCTAGCAGAGGTGGTGGGTATGGTGGTGGTGGTGGTGGTGGTAGAGGCAGTAGGAAGCCGGCACCAGGTGGCGGGCATGGGAGACCTGCACCAGGCGGGGGGCGCCCTGCACCTGGAGGTGGCCGACCACCCCCTGGAGGGGGACGGCCTTCACCCTCACGAGGGAGCAGTGGAAATGTAAAAGTAAATAATTTTCCTTATAATAAGATTACTAGTACCCCTAGGGCTGAAAACACATGATAGTCCAACCATAATGATAGAACATATGACAGAAGTTATGGACAAATCAACAAATCATTTTGAGAAATGGTTAATAAAAAATAGGATTTATAGTTCAGACCCACCAATTAAAGGCCGGCAAAAAACTTCAGACTGATCAAGGACGATTCCTAGATTTTTATGGGGTTTGATTTCAGAAATTAATACATGAAACAAGGAATTATATAATGGTTTGCAAAATCACAAAATTTTATTCCTGCTCTGGGAATATCTCTATTGTTTATGCAGCAAATCAAGAAAGGTGAAAGGTCAAGTCGAGGAAGCTTCAACAGGGGAGGGAAGCAGCCTCAGCTTCATGCCACTGGTGCCACCAAGAAGGCACGAAGGGAAAGCACCAGTGACTACTCCAAGCACGAGTTCATGAAGCCTCCCCCAGGTGGAGGGTAAGTCCCCATAATAACTGGCTTTCACTGACTATTTATGGTGTTATGGAAACATGCCCTGGTAGGGAAGGTAGTTTGGTATGTGGAGGGTAAACCCCCATAATTAATATTACTAAGGTAACCACTAATTAGTGTAGTGATAAGGAGAGTAATTCTAATTTAAGCCCACCCTTACAGGAAGAATCCGCCAGCAAAGGCCCGTGTAAAGAAGCCACCGCCAGCACCCAAACCATCACCCGCTCTCCCCCAGGTCAAGGCTCTGTACGACTACGATGCCACTGATACAGACGAGCTGACCTTCAAGGAAAACGATATCATCGATGTCATCAAAGAAGGCAAGTAGTAGCACAGTAGTCAAGTGATGTGCATAGAGTATAAGTATTAGTGGTATATGTGGCTAGTTATACAATACTTACCTGTGACCTCTCTTTAAAGAGTCCCAACAGTACTTGTACCATTGATTTTGACCTCTGTAAAGAGACCACCTCCATTAAGAGACCACCTTTCGATGGCCCAGAGGTGGTCACTATAGACGGGATTCACTTTACTGTGTGTAAGTGTCCACATTAAAGAGATTTATACTCAATAGGTCATAATTTAGTCACATGATAGTCACATGATCCAGTTAGATCATCCTATTGTTGTATCGTTATTGTAGATCCCTCTGGATGGTGGAAAGGTCGTGTGAGAGGAAGGGAAGGAGTGTTCCCAAATAACTATGTCGAAAAGATATGAACTAACTCTCAGAGAAAACTTGAAATCATGAGCAATCCAGGTCATGTTTTAATTTTGTTTATTTTAGGGGTTGCTAGGTGGAGTCAGAGCTTCATCTCCTACTCTCTTATAGGTGTATATATTAATATTATATTCATAGTTTCTGTACTTTTTAAATTTTTTTCTTTCTTGTCTGTTGTGTGTAAATGATAGTATAGTTGTTATTTTCGCGGCACAAGAGCAATAATGACATACTTTGATTGATTGAAGGTGGTGATGGTACTACAGGGTTTCTTCAGGGGGTGGGAGGGGGCATTTCCCCCTCCCCCCATGGCAATGGTTCACACCCCCCCCCCCCCCCCCCCCGGATATAATGAAATCGATAGCTATACAACAAGCCTTCTACTCTTCCTATTCCATATAATTATAATACTTAGCATGGCTGAGCCTCCCAAAGCTAAGAGCTATTTTGACAAGCAAAGAATAGGTACCAGCTCTAAAGGTAACTTTTATAGGCATAGATGGATACACCTTTAGAGCTGGTATAGCTTCCTCTGCACACATATTGATAAGTGCAGGTAATGCATCCATTGACAATACATAAGTAGGCATGAAAGGGTGTGGTTAGGCAAAAGTGGGCGTAGTCAGGCCAAAAAATATATATATATATATTTTTTGTGCACAAGCGCGTGGCCCCCATATTTGGCTTAACCTTCAATTTGCTCCCCCTTGGGTATAATCCACACAGTCAGGGATTGGGAGGGCTGATAATGATATCTTATAGCTATAGTCCAATCGGCCTAGTGCTTCACTGATTAGACTAGCTACTTTTTATCCATAATTATTTTCTGACTCAGTTCTCAACAATGGCCTCCTTCTGACAAGATGTCCTGTTTCAATGGCCTCATTATGACAAACAAGGTCTTATTTCTTCTTTTGTCTCAACAATATTGTATCCATAGGGTATTCAATTTGTAGCTAATTGCTGGCCAATTCAGATGCAAGAATCTGTAGCTAACATACATCAGTGTGATGCAGTTAAAGGTGAATGTGGCAGCTTTGAATACTTCTGTCTACAACTATGCATGATGTTCCCAGTGATAGCTAAACATAAGCATGAAAAGAAAAAAAAGAGGGTTGGAGTGCACAAGAAGAGATTTGATCATGTGAGCTATAGCCATAGCTATAGCTATCAAATTCCGCTGACCACCTGTTAGCTACTACAACATTCAGTTCCCTCTCCTGCAGGAACCTAAACATTGTTCATTAAATATCCTCAGGGAACTGTAGGAACAGGTGGTCATCAGCAGCTACTGCATGGTATCAATTCTCCAGGATTTTGACTTCCAGCAGTTGATGTCATGAGAGGTATGCCTGGGAAACTTTTACTCTCCAAATCATTGTTCATTAAACATCCTCAGTTTGGACCCATGACCAAATCCCTGGACAATCCAGGGAAACCATGGATTCAAACCAATGAAATTAATGTCAGAAAGAAACTTGAGATTCTTGAGTTTAATTTAGTATAGGCAATGTTCCAGTCCAGTATTCCATTCCAGTTTTCCATTCCACTATTCTCAATCCACCAAATCTAGACACCCAACCAGTTTGAACTTGAGAAAAGTAATGAGAATAGTGTGGGGAAGCAGGAACAATCAATGTGAATGCTGTTCACCAGTGTAATACCACACTATCTTCTCACTGATATTATTGTTAGAATACAGACTGAAGATATTGATCACTGTATGTAGGAGTTTAGAATAGGAGAGATAAAGCAATGTGGCTAGGACTTGCACTGAGGAATTCAATAGCTATGTAGATTAGGGATTCTGACCGAATACTTCGATATGATGATCATTCCAATGATAATGGTACTGGCCCTTTCAAGGATAAGTGTTGGTTCTGGTTCGAATTCTACCTCTGGATTACCGTCACCTTGTTCAGTCAATAGCACTCTACAAGGAAGTAACACCAAAACAATGCTGACTATCCACCATATTATTGTCCTCATGGGATATATCTTTTTACAAGCTCTCTGCTGTCCATTCAAAACAGCATTCATGGGCTAATCATGCATAGCCATCTTAGGATTGAGCTACAGATGTGCCTGCTCCAGGATTCAAGAACAAGTATTTTATGGATATGAGATTGTAGACTAATGGTTTGAAGCAGTTAAAAACGAATTATTGATACCTTCTGAAAATTTAGTTACAATAACACAATACACAGTAGCTATAATAGCTAATAATGTAACCAGTTATACTTTAAATTTTGTACATCTTGATTTTATTGTTTGAAAGTATTGATTTCCTTACCTTTCTGCTAAGATCTAAGTCCAATATTTGCCAAGAACACTGTTTGTGTATAGCTAGTCCTCTGTGGTATTTCTCCATAGGCCCATGCATGGCAAGGGCAGATCCAGAATATTCAAGGGGGGGAGGGGGGGGGAGGGGGGCTAGCTAACTGAGGATATGGAATTGATGTCAAGTAGTAATTTCAGCAGCTCATTTTTATCGAAAAAATATTACTTGGAAGGGGGGGGGGGGGGGGGGGGGGTGTGCTATAGCACCCTGTGCACCCCTCCCTGTATCCACCACTGCATGGCCATGACTGAGTATGAATGGAGACTGTATGACAGTGAGGTTTTGTGCCATGGATGCAGGAATGCTATAGCTAGTTACTTGAATCAGCTATTCTACAGTCCAAACTTTTATCAACCTCTTAAATCAGCAATCCTATTGGTCAAGAATTCAACTATACACCATCTTGTAAGGTAAAGTGGTGAAATTGCATGCATGAGTGGGGTAATTCTGTATTATTCTCATAACTTCTAAGGCCTAAATATTTCAACTAGCTCAATGACAGTTGATTATATACCATGTGCAATTTTGAAGCATAATTGGCCACTTTACTGCATTAGTTACTTAGCTATCAACCTCCTAGACAGTGTGAGCAGTTTTCGCCCCCCCCCCCTCGTATATATAGTCACCATAGGTCACCCTACATCAATTAGCTATAAGGTAGCTATTGATGATTGTACCTATTAAGTCATGTGACCATGTGACTTTAAAATCTACAGCTAGTGACTTAGCTAGCTATTGCCATGCTATGTTTATGAATGCCAATGGGTAGGTTAAGTGCTTGTCAAGTTTTTCTCTCTGTCTTACTAATAAACACATCAGCTGTGAGTTCAGCAGCTGAAACAGTGTTCATCAATGATGGTGCAAGTCTGGGAAAGTATCTGTGTTCTCCCAATGGAACTATCTCTCCCAATACATACCTTGTACTCAACAAATCCTTGCTGATGATCGGTGGAGAAGAGTTTTGTCTGATTGAGAACACCACTAATATCACTATTGCTCCACTGCAAGAGATGGAAGTTGGAAGTGGTTATGTTGAAGTTCATTGCCTCCCAGGATCATGGAGATTTGGGTTCTTCAATGTCACTGATCTCACCATAAGCTCGGTCATGTTCAAAGATTGTGCAGCTCCAATATTGCTCATGGACAATACACATGTCACCATGAGTGGTACTAACTATTTTGCAGTTAATGGTGGAAATACAATCTCTCTCCAGTCAAGTAATTTGACCATCACTGGAAACTTCACTGCTAGTGGTGCAAGAGGATGAGGGATAATACTTGACCAGGATTCAACTCTCTTTTTGAAAGAACCTTTGGAAGCTCACTTCTACAATAACAGAGCTCCTCAAGGAAGTGCTATATACGTACCTCCTTTTACCAGTGATAGTTTTTCATCACTGCGGATACTGCCAAATGAAATATATTCACTGGAAAATATATCTGAAATTAAAATTGCACTGTACTTCAAAAACAATACGAACAATCTCAATGTACCAAATTCCATACATGTACCAGAAGCCACTTTTATTAATTTTTCCAAGTCTGATAATTTTTTATTTGGGCCACAAGATTGGGACAATGCACATTCACAGTTTGCCTTCACTCGAGTTTTTGATGTGGTGAAGGGACATGAATGAATTTGATAAATATTCACATATTTTTTTCGGGCTATGCAAAAGGTTACATGGACAACAATGGAACTGCCAGTATTTGGATTGTTTAAATTATAGTTATGTCACAACTTTCCATACTTACCCAGGTGAAGTGGCCATTTCAATATCAAACACCTATGGTTACTTGATTAGCGTGCAACAAGTGAACTGTTCCAATGATGAATTGATTATCAACGACCTTGATTCAACATGCAATTCAAGAGCATCAGTGATATTTAAGAACAAAGAAAAGAAAACCATTTGTTCTATAATATCCTGTAATGGTGTTCTTCCCTTAGGCTTTTATGTGTATGTCGATGCATTCTGTCCTCCTGGTTTTCACTTATCAACTGAGGAAGGTTATTGCAACTGCACACAAGCACTACATCTTCATAACTACACGTGTGACATAGACACCCGAGTCTTTACAAGTCCACCAGGTTACTGGACTGGCTGTGAGGGATGCAGTCACAACACATCAACCATCCTCTTCACTCGTAACTGTCCACCTAACTACTGCAACACTACATTCCATAAAGTTGTTCTAAATGAGTCCATTGCTGATCTATCCTGCCTCAATAACCGCACAGGAATCTTGTGTGGTCAGTGCAAGGAGAATTACAGTGCTGTGTTTGGATCTGATGTATGTTACAGTCACTGTACTAATCTCTATCTCCTCACTCTCCCAATGTATGCTTTAGTCGGATTTCTTCTAGTAATACTACTCTTCATGTTTCAACTCACTGTTGCCACAGGCACTATCAACGGAGTCATATTCTATGCCAACATGTATGGATGGAATGACACAAGGTTACAACAGACCATTTTTTTGTATTATAATCTCACTACTCAACCTTGACTTGGGGTTTCCACTCTGCTTCTATAAGGGAATGACTACTACTGCTAGAGTAGGATTCCAGTTTGTATTTCCTGTATACTTGTGGAGTATTGTCATTGGAATGATCATCATATCAAAGTATTCAGTCAGAATCTCTAATCTCATATCAGTGCAAGTCCTAGCCACATTGCTATATCTCTCCTATATATTCTAAACTCCTATACATACAGTAATCAATATCAGTGAGAAGACAGTGTGCTATTACATTGGCGAAGATTATGGCCATGGTTTACACACTTTTTGCCACAGCATTCATCATATTGTTCTTGCTTCCCTACACTATATTCTCATCACCTTCTCTCACTGCTTCATGAGGTTCAAATTGGTCAATAAATTTAGGCCTTTTATTGATGCTTATGGTGGCCCTTTCAAGGATAAGTGGTGGTTCTGGTTTGGACTCTGCCTATGGATCACCATCACCTTGTTCATAGTATTACAAGAAACTACCAAAATCATGCTGACTATTCACAATATCATCCTCGTGGCATTCATCCTTCTAGCTACAATCTCTCTGCCGTCTATTCAAAAGCTTTATTGTTGGGTTCATGGATATATTCATGGTGGACTACTGGCTAATTGTAGAGTTCTATCTCATCTTTGGACCGACTTCCCTTGGAGCTTATGACTTCCTAGTGAGTGCAGCCATCCTTGTACTATTCTTGGTATTACTTTATCACTGCAGCTACAGATGTGCCTGTTCCAGGATGCAGAAAATGCTGATCCATATCAGGAACAAACGTTTTGATGGATATGAGATTATAGAAAAAGACTCACATGAGTCTATTAATGATGAATTATTTGATGCAGCTAAAGAGCGAGAGGAACAAATTATTGACACCTATACTGAAATACAGTGATAGCCTATCATAAGAAGCTAGCCATCATTAATTTGCTCGGCTAGTTAAGTTAGAGTTACATTAAGAGTCAATTAGAAGAAGTGTCTAAGTTACTGTGTCATTTTACGTATTTGATTTTGCTATGTATTCTATTACCACGCAATAATTGTTATAATTCCTATGAGTTGCCACTAATTTTAATAATAATTCATCAATTATTGCTTCTTCACAAGTAGGCAAGTCAGAATAAAGCAGAAAGAGAGCTAAGCAGTGAGAGCAGAAGCAGTAGGTAAGCTAATGATCATACTGGGAGCAAGAAAACCAACATGAAAGCCATAAACAGTGAGAGCAGAGGGTACGAAGCTCAAGATTTATGATCAGTGGCAAGAGTGCAAGAACAGAAGCTACAAAGTCACAAGTAGGCTAACAGTCCTGTGAAAGAAGAAAGAGAGCCAATAAACTAAAAGACTACAAGTAGAGAGAGAGAGAGAGAGAGAGAGAGAGAGAGAGAGAGAGAGAGAGAGAGAGAGAGAGAGAGAGAGAGAGAGAGAGACGAAAGTTTTGGTATGCAGAGTCTCACAATAGTGATACAATAATAGGATACAGTGAAACCTGTCTATAGTTGGGCCACCAAAAGGAGGTCAAAATCAACAGTAGTCAAGTGATGTTGCCCACATTGGACAATCCATTCATCTCTCTCTCTCTCTCTCTCTCTCTCTCTCTCTCTCTCTCTCTCTCTCTCTCTCTCTCTCTCTCTCTCTCTCTCTCTCTCTGTGCTATGGGGAGGTGTGAATCATGCACTGAGTTATCTAATGTGTGACGTTGCCAATTTTAGCCAAAGTGTTCTGTAAGATATCTTGAAGTGACACAACATGAATGCTAGGTCACAGGTGTGATCGTTAAGGAAAAATCACAGTTAGTATGCACTGAGTTAATCTAATGTGTGACCTCAAAAGTGAAACCAAAATGGATGTGTCATGTATACATAGACTGTTTCTTTCCTTTGACTGTTAGCCTTAAGATGATAATTATGTATTAACCACATCAGTTCCTAGTTTAGTTAGCACATCATGTGCATACATCATAGATGAGCATACATGTTCTCTCTAATTAGCTATACTACTTCACATTGTCAAAGAAAAGTAGACATGGCTAAGCAAGTAGGAATTGCATTAGAGTGCACCATTTTATAGCTTAAGTGCTTGGGAATAAAAAGGCCCACCTCCTGATTTTCCCACCTTGTACACATGTTTTATTACTTTTTTCCTTGTATATCATGTTTCATATTATGCAGATTCAAATTCACTAGCAGCTGTCAGCTAGCTATAGTGATGCTTTGTAAGTGAAGGTAAAGACATGGACTGATTTTCTAAACTGTGTGTCCTGGTGAACTATTTTTGATCCTACTTTTGTCAAAAGTTCTTAAAACGTAGAAGAATTCACATAGTGATAACTACTATTTCTAGTAGTCTGTCTCGCTAGCCAGACTCCTTTTCTCCTCACTATCTTTGCACAAGTGTATTGTGCAAAGATAGTGAGGGGAAAAGGAGTCTGGCTAGCGAGACTATATTTCTAGCTCTTTGATAATTGATAATATGGACCTACGTAGCTCTTCCCTTTTGTGAGCCATTGCTTGACCCATATTTGATGATGTCTCTATGCCTCTCTTTTCTTTTTTAAAGCAATAGCAATAGCAATTACACATGCAGCTACGTATCCTACTATTCTCAGCCATTTTAACTTGCATAGATACAAAAGTGGATGTGTACTTGGATACATGTATCCGAATACAAAGTATTTGTGTATCTGGATACGAAAGTATCCTAGTGGATGGTAGGCTTAAAGTCCACTGATATCCATTAAAATAATATAACCATTCATGAATGGCCTCCATAATTATTACAGTAGCTAACTGTTTGTTGTTATTTCTTCTTTCCTTTGTGTTCTTATTCTTGTGTTCTCATGCATGGAATCCATAGAAATAATAATCACTTAAACTGTCATGACACATCAACAATGGCCTCCTTCTGACAAGATGTTACAAGGTCTTCTCTTGGTTTATTTCTTCTCTTGTCTGACTTGTTGTTTTTTGTACATTCATGAAATTCATGAAAACACCACTAATGATTGAACAGTCATTCTTCTTCTGTGTTTGCATTTATGAAATCCTGAAGTTAATCACCATAGACAAACAAATGGCTTCTGCTCGTTATTTCTTCTCTTGTGTGCTTGCAGGGGCTAAGAAATGGTAGCAGTTTGGAGCACTGCTCATTGGTTTAACCGGTTACTGTAGTCAAGCTCTAAGTTCAAGCCTGAGCTCTCAGCAAACAGTTGATCATATGCTGGATAAGCAAAACTATAGTAAAATGGCGAATTTGCCAGAGTCTAAGAAAATGGTGGGGGGGGGGGGCGGACTCAGCCCCCCTCATTTCTTGCACTATATAGTGCATGAAGGCTCAAATGTGTGAAGAGTAACATTATTAGCTAAGAACATGTACTAAAATTAATTATTACTGTACATAAATTAGTCAGTGTTGAGCTCCCCAAGTTATTAGGTGTGTCTCAACCCTTATTACATTTATGAAATCCTCTATATTGAAGCACCACTTTACAGTTTCTGTTTGTCATTTCTTCTATACTGAAGCACCACTGACAAGCAAAGTTTCAGCTTCTTCATTTTGTGTATATTTAATTATGCATGAGATCGAAAGAAAAGCCAAATAGCTTTATCATTCACAACACAATACTGAGTCAACAATAAGGTTGGGGGTTTCCTGATGGGGTTTACAACCTAATGTTGTCTATTGGGCATTCTTTTAGGATATGGTACACACTAGAGCTCATAATAAATAAAAGAAAGGGGTCATTCCCATATAGCCTGTACCATAATTATATATGTCTGCATTTAGTATGGACTTAGGGGGTATAGCTAAAAGGGGATGATTTCTCTTGGTATCTATCGACTATTTTGCAAGATATCATATTCCTGACATCATCAGCAAAGCCTTATACAGAATGGGATGTATCAAAGCAGGAGTATTAATGGCAGTTATCATCACCATCCTGGGTGAAACAGGTCAGATCTCATAATTTTGTTTATCATGTTCTGTTCATACAACAGCAGAGCTACATAGGAAGTATGAAATTTTGAGTTCATTATAGGCTATCCAGTATTGTAACATGGATCATTTTCATGCTGATCCATTCTGCTACTTTATGAACAAGCTATAGCTATCTTGTATGCAGCTCATGGCAGTGTTGTTCCCACTAATGAAACGTCTGTAAAGAGTGGAGTGAAACCAGATGTCAAACACCTGACAGACACGCAGATCAATGATAACAGCGGTACTAGGGTGGTCAGTGGTCTGGAGGTCTATACAGGAGGAGCCGCTGGTGTGGCAGGACCACCAGGCCCCATGGGACCACCGGGAACTATGGGTTCACCGGGCCCCATGGGTCCAGTAGGACCACGAGGCTCCATGGGACCTCCAGGACCACAAGGTATGAATAGTTAGTCATGCACATGACATGTATGATTTAGAAATCCAAATGGAATCCCGAGTGAAACAAAAGTCTGGCCCATTGACCCCGTGGCAGATAATTCTTACAAAATAATGATGATTGTTAACTTATGATGGAGTCAGATCAAGTCGTATGCATAATTATGTCATATCTCATAATACAGCAGCTGGTTCCTCCAACAAGGATTTATTTCTGACTCCAAGAAATTTGGGTTACTATGCTCAAATGATGGATAATACAATTTCAGTTAGCAATGGCAGACTCATACACGTTGCTGCTGGAACGCCAGATGGAAGATTTCTGACTGTTCCACTCACTCAATTTGGTGAACAACTGAATAATGACACGATCATACGAGTCACAGTTGGCATCAAGCCCAAAACAAGCCCAAAAATGTGGACAGTGATCCTAAAATAGGTATCACTGATGGCCATGCAATCAATGAAATAGCAATACCTGATTCGACTCATCATATACCCTGTGTTTTAGCTGGAGGAAGTAATCATGCTCTCCCAGCAAACATACCCCCTCCATCTGAGGTTACTATGAACTTCCAGCCTTATCACAGATATGGTTCCTGCTCCACTGCACAGAATGGAGGATACATTAATGTCGGCATCTTCCCCACACAGCTGAACATCACTAAAGGTCTTAGTCTTGTGGCAAGGAGGGACAATGAACGAGGAGAAGTGTACGATTTCTACTACTTCCGAGTGCAGTTCATTAATTAACTGTGTTATATATATATATACCTCAACTGGTCATATTAGCTAGCATTATTAGTTACTTTTAGCTTTTATCATGTATTATTATTGTATCCACAATGACAATGTATGATATATTGTTGTGTTTTTACATGCACGATCTGTCTGAGTCCGAGTACTGAATCTGCCACTATTACTGGTTTTATGGATTATACTTGATCACAGTGTTTCATGCTTGTAGTGTCTTGTTTGAACTTGCTAGGTTGTATTTTAAACTTAGCTATGTTGCACTTGCTATCATAAGTTGTTTCTAAAAGTGAGCAATAGACAAACAGTTTGAGGCCTATGAGGAACTTAAATGAACTTTGTAAGGGGGAAGGTGGGTGCTGGGGGAGGCTCTGTGTCTCTCCCAATGACCTAGCTAAGCGGTCCACCCAATTCAAATGCCATTTAGTGTCAACTATTAATTTTACATATAACACTTGATTTGATTATATATAACATGTGGTGCAGTTTCTTGGTTGCGAGAGAGGATAAGCTATTTGGCTGGCTTCTGTTACTTCAATTCCTCGGCTCACTTGTATGTCGATCCTTTACTTATGCATGGTGACTCTTTACCTGTTTCTTTATGCCTTGGCTGGCCCCAGTACGTATTACTGTAGCTGCACTGTGGAAGGACTCAAATGACATCACCTTTAACTCAATGAATAGTCCAGCTACCCAGTGATAAAATTAAATAGTGGGGGAGTGTAAGTGTCCACATGGAAGTGCAATGAAAACACCTGTGACAGTACCATAGATAATATGCAGCTACAGATCCTGCAAGATAGGAAGCAAAATCCAGAATGTATTGGACCAAGGACACATTAATATTTTTTTCAAGCAGAATCTCACAGCAAGATCTTCCACATCAGTGCCAATTAGCTACTCGATTTCAGTTTTATCTTGGATCTATCTAAGGACACAATTGTATTTCTTTACAGCAGATTCAGGTACGTACTGCATTAATTCACAACATTTTCCACACACCTTTGCTAACTACCTGCACTGTCAATCCCAATTCATGTTGTATTTAATAATATCCTATCAGCCTAAGGACACATTGATATTTCTTCACAGCTGTTCAAGGTATTTCCTTCCTAAGGACACATTCATGTTTCTTCCAAACTGAAGGAGGTAAACGCTTCATCAATTCATAGCAACATCTTCCACACCAGTTCTAACTACATGCACTGTCAATCCCTCCATTTCTACTCATATTTAGGACAGCAATATTGATATTTCTTCACAGCAGATTAAGGTATTTCCTTTATTGATTCACAACAGCATCTTCCACACCAGTGCTAAGGCCATGCAAACTAAATTCACTGTTTATCGTCACAAGATTTCTAAATTTGCATGAGGGAGGGAGGTCAATATTCAATATTCAATACCACTTGTACCACTAGGGTCCTCATCTCCCATCCTACAACCTATCCCTTCACCACCACAGTTCACATCATTGCATGTCGTGGTGTGGCAGGAGGACACATCGAGATGGGATAAACTGATGACACCAGGGGTGTGAACAGGGACAGGCCTAGGTAGGTGGGAAAACTTCTTTGAGACACTCCCAAGTCCTTGGACACCTTTTCTCATTGTATGTTTCCACATCAGACTGGTCTGTGATGTTCATGAAGAAATTGGCCATGCAGATTTAGGCCTGCACTTGATCTGCACTCAGGAATCGTGGACACTTGCTGTATCCACGGCACACTTGAAAATTGGATCAGGACAGTCAGGAAGTGGTGGGAGCACAATCAGCCCACTCCAATACTGCATAAGTACGTTATAATATTCTCTTTGCAACATTAACACAACATTTATGATACTAACACAACATTTATGATACTAACACAACATTAATGATACTAACACAACATTTATGATACTAACACAACATTTATGATACTAATAAGGTAGCAACTGAATACAAATCAAGGCTACACACACACACACACACACACAATAACACTAGTCATAATTTTCTTCCTTTTGAGGGTTGGAGTAATACTCTTCTGCATAGAGATGAATGTTTGATGGTTCGTCTCTCACTCGGTTCTTGTATTTCCTGGCAACCCACATACCCACACGTACACAAGGAGAGATGGCACACCAACAACTAGACCCATCAGGTAGAAGTAGAACCCACAACTGGGGAAGGTTAACTTGCCATTCCAGGACACATAGAAAGGGACTGTAACAGCAGCTGCTATTAGTTGGAAGAGTCCTCTGATGGCATACACTAGTCCAATAAGCAGTCCTTTCATGGACTTTGGGCTCTGAGAACAGATGAACTCAAAGACACCAATGTAGATCAGCATGTTGGAGAGGGCCGATAGCAAGGGTGTAGATAAGTTTTTTCAACTGGGGGGGCTAAATATGCATACATGAATGTATATTATGTGTGAAATGCAGCACTGCATTATCTAGAGGGGTCCAGTGGCATGCTCCCCCGGGAAAATTTTGAATCTCAGGTGTTCTGAGATTGCTTCTTGTGTGATATACTTTGAGCCAGAGAAAGACTACATGTAGCTAGACAAGAACAGAAGTATGAGCCAAAAATTTTCCATGTGCACAGGGCCGGAGCTAGCTATTTTATTGTGGTATGGCTTGTGACCACATACTGTGCAAAGTGCATCATCTTGGCCCAGAAAAAAAATTAGATTTTAGGGTGTCTCAGATTCAGTCTGGTTCAATATGGAGCATCAAATTTGTCAAAAATGATCTTAGTCTACCTTCTCTACTACCAACAAATTAATTTGCAACTGAACTTGGATAAACTATCGGTTTCATCTGTGTGAATGTGCAGCACCATTAGGTTATTCCAAGCATCTCAGGTAAGGACACTTGAGAATGCTAGTCTCTGAGTGATACAACTTAATCATGAGCTTTTAAAAAGGGGTGAACAATAAATAGTGCCAAAATTTAGAAATCACATTGCGCACCCATGGTTCGCCATGCTTTCTTAAATCAGCTAGGCTATAGAATTACAACTTCATTGTGGGTGGATGAATACCACATAACTTGCAATTAATGAAGTGTGAAATTGAAATTGCTGCAAGTTATGTGGTATTCATCCACCCACTAATCAATTAATGAAATACATTGGAACGGGATGTGGTGTGATCACAAATAATTTACACAATCTCACAGGTGAACACTTGCTAGCAAAACTTGTCTACGGCCCTAAAGGACTGTTGAACATCAGACCCAGTGATATGCATCAGGTTTTTACAATGTGTTGCTCATTTGAGAGGGACCCATTTCATCCCTAGAGTCTCCACTACAGTTTTCTGGGTTTTGAAATAATTAATGATGCTTATGTTCATGCACTGAAATCCAACATCTTGATTGAGATACTTCAAAGTTAACCATACATAATCAGGAGCTGATCCAGGGGCCATGGTGCAAGCACACGGCCCCCTCTTTCCAAAAACTCTGGATCAGCCCCTGCACTACATGTACACAAGAACAAAACTGACCATTCCTTTACAGTTGCAAAATGAGTTCATCATATATAATACTAAATAATAAGATATACGATTCAAAAATTCTGGGGGGGCTTTAGCCCCCCAAGCCCCCCCCTTACCTACACCCTTGGATAGGGTATGCTGCACAATCAGATAAGTGGTGCCTTGGAAATAAGTGTTTGCTAAACTGACATTGAGGTCACTAAACATACACAATGCTTCTTTATTCCTGATATGAGCCACTGTGTCCATTACAGATGTGGCTATGAGGGAGAGAAGAACCAAAAGCATGCCAAGTCCCATTCTCTTCAGTATTCCTGGAACATGAAGGGACGGATGAGGCAGAGGTAGAGAGGGATACAAACCACTATCAGGAGAGGGGAGAGTAGACCATCAGACATTAAAATATGGTGCCCCAGTGTTTCATTGTATCTTAAATGGCTGAAGTTATCAAATGAGTATTTTGGATATAGTAAGGAATATCATGCTTAGCAAACACTGGAAGTATGGAGTTTGCTATGAAATCCAAGAAAAATACTGTCCCAAAACTGAAGAGTACTTTGAGTATTCCATAAAAGGCTTTGACATCTTCAACCTCTTCAGTGGTGAAGGGTCCTCCATACTTGTTCTTGCCAAGGTCCAACCCTGTGGGAAATTCATCCTCACAATAGGTGAAGGCACTGCGTCGGACAGGAATCTTGTGCTGAGAAGCAAATTTAGTGACTCTAAAGACCAGTTTATAGGGATTGACTCTGCCAGGCTCAATCAGGAACCACCTTCTTCTGTGATGGGCCACACACAGAGTCACTATGAGAATTACAGTGACCAGCAGTAGTATCAACAATAGCAAAATAGCTCCATAAATATATGCATTAGGAGCTCCATTAAGGTGACAGGATAATGAAGTCACTACGAGATTCCAGCTTTGCAAGGAACACACTGATGTAATAGAGCCACATGTACCAGTGTATGAAGAGACTTTGGTCTTCTCCTGGTGAGTCATGGAGTTGGTCCATGCCAAACTGGATGATTGAGCACTATAGCATAGACCAGTGACACTGCAAAGCTCCACAGGAGGACGATGAGGGCTGCTTTAGAAGTGATGCACTTACGAGTTGTACGATAGCGAACTCTTAGCAACCGTGCCACACCTTGCACTGGTCTCAAAAAGTCCCTGTCCTCTCTCTGTAGCTGTATGAAAGGAGTGCCTGGATCAATACTGTTGCTGTCTGACTGAGCAACAAAGTTCTCCATTTTTTCAATATGTAACTATATCTCTCATTGGAGTAACACAGAATATAGCCAACCATATCACTTGCACTACACCATCACTACACCATGTAAGGTACTGTACATATGGACACTATTTAGTAGCTTTTATCGATCTTCTTTAGTAGTAGGTACCACAAGGGAAAATACTTCTAATGCATACATAATGCTATCTAGTAGTATACTATAATCTTTAATCGTAGGTACCACAAGGGAAAATAGATACATAGCTATCATAATTATAGACACTATAGACTATCTATTCAGTAGCATACTATGAAACTTTAGAGTAGGTACCACAAGGGAAACAATGCATGGCTATACACAGCTCATATGATGGTACCTGGCCCTGGGCATTACATACAACCATTGCAAAGACACACACATAGCAGCACTAGTCTACTAGCAAGAAACTCCATGGCTATATCAGATAGCCTAACTAATTCTATAAGTTGTTAACCTAAACTGGTTTTATATAAACTAGACTGCTCAGGAATGGCTGCTTCTTATAAGGGGACTTGTTATAATTATGAGGGTCACTCATGAGGTTAATTAATCTTCATGTGTGGGTGGAACTCTTTTGATAACTATTCTAACCCACACAAGGTCAAAAGTCTATAAACAAGAGTGGTCTTATATCTAGCTCTATATATTATTAAAATCTATTTTCTCAAAGAGCTGTAACTCATTTCTTGAAGAACTGCATTATAGTTGTAACTAGCTGGGTAGGTAGGTAAGGTGGAGGAAGTTAGGACTCCCTCAGCTAGCAGAGAGAACAGTCCACCAGAATGATGTAATTAATCTATCAACCAGCTCCTTATATGCCAACTATGTACGCACATATATTTATCAAAGATCACAGAGGCACATGCAGAGTTAATCAAAAATTTAGCTACTCAGAGCTTATTGAGGACACACCTCAAGCACTAAACTAATATATAGATACTATTGTACACATGATTGTTTCACTTGAAATGATAGCGAATGGGAGGTCCAGGGACTTCCTTTTCGTTCTCGTCCTGGAAGGAGACAGTGAGGTCCACATAGAGCATATCAGGGCCGGGTTTCAGCAGTTTCACCATACTAAAACAACAAAACGAAACGTGTGTGTGTGTGTGTGTGTGTGTGTGTGTGTGTACAGGGTGTTATTATTCTTCGATTTGATGTGTTTGTGTGCGACTCACGTGTGTGAGAGTCGTTTGGTGTGACCAGGCATCCAGGGAATATACACCATCTTCACCCCAAAAACGACCATAGCTGGTTCCAGTCCATACTTCTCCTTCATAATATACACACAGTCATGTGTGTCATAATGTACCCTCCCTCCCTCCCCCCCCCCCCCCCCCCCCCTGCTAAGGGCATCCCACTAAGCACTCAGGAGGTTTCATGTTCTGTAAGCTCAAGTTTACAATTGAGGAGACCACTACTCCAAGCAGGTAAAAGGGTCCATAGATTAACAACGAGCCATGAACCTACTTGAACTGCTTTCAGAAAGTCCTTGAGTTTCATGTCAGTGGATCCCTTGATCTCCCACCTGTCCCACAAGGTGAAGCTCAGATTCTTGCTGATGACAGTCTTCTGTGGAGGGGCTGGTTCAGAGAAGACTATAGATGGGAGAGCAAGATTAAGAAAGGTGTTCTTGAAACACTCCAGAGGCTGCTGTAACACCACTTTGATCAACTCCAAGGTCACCTGTAGATCATGATAAGCTAATTAAAATATTTTTTTCAGAAAAGTCACATTTCCTTTACCAGTCCAGCCACAGCTGCTGTTGTTGTGGCGATAGCAGGAACTATCCTGCCTGCTATCAATTTGGTCTTGAAGCGATCCACACTTTCTATGGAGTACATACTTGCACGAAGGTTCTGTGAAATGAAGCATCATAAATCAATGAATATCCAATTAAGGACTGGTAGTTATAAGTGGGGAATCCCCTTGAATGCTTTGCTGTACCCAATAAGTGTAAAACATGTTAGATTTACTAAGATAAATACTTTAGTTTGGAGTATATTTCAGTGTCTGTGGTCTAAAGCTTGCTTTTAGGGGTACACAATAGGGGATTGTTCCCCACCTCCAAATGCCCTTGGGAAGGTCTGAGACAAAGGCCACCTTCTCACCCGAGAGGGGTGCCCCTGTAATAGGGGGTGTGTCACCAGAAACAGGCCTGTGGGTGTGTCCTTTGACAGAAGACCTCAGTGGAGTGCTCCTCTGGGAGATGTCGCGTGATGCATGCCACATGGTTGAAAGAGTCACACGGCCAGCAATGGAGTCCGATAAGCAAGGTACCACTAACAAGTGGTATAACTCAATTCAGACTACTCTTAGACCAAAGATACCCATTTTTCTCCATGGATACATGTACCATTGCCATGGACATGCTCATATGCATGTGCCATGAGATCCATAATCACCATGGAATCGTACCATTGCCATGGACATACTTGACATATCCATGAGATGCCACTTCCCTCATTAATTTCATCCATAATCACCATGAAACATATCACTACTATGGACTATTACCATGGAGATATTACCATGGAGATATGACCATGACTTACGGAGACAGCTGTGATGAAGTCAATGTGGCCATTAGCGTCATCATCCTTCTCAAAGGACTGAGGTACCATTCTCAGCCTATCTCCGATAATATCCCCTGTGGAGCACAAAGACTCCAAGTTCACTATTGTCTGGTCTATCACTTCCATAGATGCTGCCTTGGGCTCAGGCTTCTTCACACTCTCATCTGTTATTATTTCCTAAGCATTGAACAAGGACACACTTCACACACTGTTGAACAACAATTTAGTACTGGAATAAGATAACCTCTAGTAGAATAGGACAACTGGCCTCTTATGGAATAGGACAACCTCTTGTGTCCTAATGTGCAACTGACAGATAATGTTTCTTCATTCATTCATTATGGTGTGTATAATACAATGGAACCTGAGGACTGGGAAACTGTTAGGGTGAGGGGACAGAATAAACAATGGCTTGCCCTAGGAATTAGCTAGCTTTCATAATGAGATATCACATACATGTACTGGTTTGTAGTTGCCCCTCCTTTGTGCAACTGACAGACAATGTTTCTTCATTCATTCATTATGGTGCGTATAATACAATGGAACCTGAGGACTGGGAAACTGTTAGGGTGAGGGGACAGAATAAACAATGGCTTGCCCTAGGAATTAGCTAGCTTTCATAATGAGATATCACATACATGTACTGGTTTGTAGTTGCCCCTCCTTTGTGCAACTGACAGACAATGTTTCTTCATTCATTCATTATGGTGCGTATAATACAATGGAACCTGAGGACTGGGAAACTGTTAGGGTGAGGGGACAGAATAAACAATGGCTTGCCCTAGGAATTAGCTAGCTTTCATAATGAGATATCACATACATGTACTGGTTTGTAGTTGCCCCTCCTTGACCCCTCTCAAGCAAAATCCTGAATTAAACCCCGACAGGGACAGACAAAAAAATAAAATAAATCGGAATAATGAATGTTTATTGGTTAAGTTTCATCATCCGTTCTTGTTTGTAAACTTGACTTTACATCCTTTCATTTGTATAATAAATGTTTTCAATCATATCCCCATTGACCATTGTCCAGTCAGATTTCTATTAGCAGCTAACAGGTGTGGGATTAGGACCATCTTCAAGTGCTATGTCCAGACAATATTAACAAGCACCACATTTACATCACAATAGGACAAGGACAAATAAAGTGTCACAATAGGACAAGGGAAAATAAAGTGTCCTATTACAATAGGACAAGGGCAAATAAAAGTGTCATAATAGGACAAGGGAAAATAAAAGTGTCACAATAGGACAAGGACAAATAAAAGTGTCACAATAGGACAAGGGAAAATAAAGTGTCCTATTACAATAGGACAAGGACAAATAAAAGTGTCACAATAGGACAAGGGCAAATAAAAGTGTCACAATAGGACAAGGACAAATAAAAGTGTCTTATCACAATAGGACAAGGACAAATAAAAGTGTCACAATAGGACAAGGACAAATAAAAGTGTCACAATAGGACAAGGGCAAATAAAAGTGTACTATCACAATAGGACAAGGACAAATAAAAGTGTCACAATAGGACAAGGACAAATAAAAAGTGTCACAATAGGACAAGGACAAATAAAAAGTGTCACAATAGGACAAGGGAAAATAAAGTGTCCTATCACAATAGGATAAGGACAAGTAAAAGTGTCACAATAGGACAAGGGCAAATAAAAGTGTCCTATCACAATAGGACAAGGACAAATAAAAGTGTCCTGATTTGTAGAGGTGTTTGCACCACATTAAGAGGTTTCAGTGTTCCACTGTATTGTGTGACTGACTTGCCTTAGTGGTGGACTTGTACTGTGGCACTGGGGTGGCCCTAATGATAGGAACAACCTCCTCTGGGGACATTTCCTGCAATAAAAAGAGCAGTCAATTTATGGAGTTGATAATTAACACCCACACACTTGGCATTCAGCACTTTATGTAAAGGAAGTGCTCTGGACTGATAATGCTCGCCCAGTAACTGTTGATATGTGTGACCACATTTTGTACTTTAGTAAGGTCAGCATTACATCATGATCTCTTTGATGTGGTAAACATTATTCAAGGGAGGTGGATTCTGTGTGGTGAGCTAATCACCAGATGGGGATTGATCAATCATTGAGTGGACACATGATAAGGACATTAGGGGCAATTAGGGGTGGTTATTAGTCACATGACAAGGACATTAGGGGCAATTAGGGATGGTTATTAGTCACATGACAAGGACATTAGGGGCAATTAGAGGTGGTTATTAGTCACACGATAAAGACATTAGGGGTGGTTATTAGTCACATGATAAGGGACAGAGGTTGCATTGGCGATGCAAAGATTGGGGTGTACTAGTCACACAGAATAGGGGTGTGGTGTCACATGAGAGTATTACTATATTGACCTTTGGACTGGGGGTGATACCACATACAGCTGCATACAGTCTAGCCATGGACACTACGAAAGAGGTGTGTCTGCACAAACCAAGAGAAATAAAAGTATCACAGAGCCAGAGAAAGAACTTTAGTAATATTTACTCACGTTGGATCACTGATGTCAAAAGTCAGAGGGTTTGGAGGTCGTTTTGGTGACTGCCAGAAGAGAGCTATGTATGTAATAGAGTTGCAGTATGATGTATGTCAAGCATTTCAATTTAGAGAAAGCACACGTCAAAGGTAATTCACTTACAGCCATCCTTCATTTTTGTATCAAGAGGGAAAGCATGGAGTAGATCCCTGGCCTATCCAAGACTAATTAAATAATCTAAGACAACTCGATTCACCCTCACTGGTTTCTCACCTTGTGATTGAAATATCTCTCGAACTTCACCCTTGCTAGCTGGATACATGCGGTCCAACTAGATGGACGCGTTTGGAGCATCTTGGCCACTTTCACCACTCCATCTGGGGTTCTCTGTCCACTCAGCACCTAATAGTATGAATGACAATCATCATAAAATCTCTGAACCATAACTTCCCCTTGCCACTCTTCTGAGTTTTCCCTGGAAGGATTCTTATTGGATGAAAGAACTGACCTGCAACACATGTTGTGGAGTGCCGTGGGTGTCCCAGAACTTTGTGAACATGGAGGGCTTCTGAGTGAACAGGGACTCAAACTAGGGAGGAGGAAGAATAATCATGTGACATCATGTGACATCACATGAGGAGAAGGCACTACCATAGCAAATAGTCTGTGAACCAGAATGTCTACTAGGCCTAAGGGTGGCCTTATTATATCATGTGACATGTAGCCAATGTCATGTGATATATGCAATTAAGTACCTGCACCTACCTTGTCTCTGGCCCACTGTATGGTGTGTTCAATGGTGGCTGGGAAGGACTTGAGGGTGCAGTAAGGGACATCTTTATCAGGAGGATCTTGCTGGATTGATAAAAGATGGCAGTACATACATACATATACATACATACATACATACATACATACCTGGCTGGAATAGGATTCTGTCTTATGAGGGAGGATAACCTGGTAAAGTATAATATAAATCAGTCAAAAAAGAGAGAAAGTGAATTCTAGCAATGCTCACACACCTGGACGTGACCTTTAGCACCCAGAGTACCTGACTCAAGCAGGGGACGCTGATTGCTGACACAGCGACTAAGTATTAGATAATGAGCTTGCTAAGTTGATAACCCTTTACCACATTATGTATGATATAGCTCTCTCCTTAGCTCCACCTACCTATCCACATATCGACGGGCTTCGACATTGTCTAGAGCATTTACAACAATGTCTTGAGCTTGGAAGAACTGGTCATTGAAAATCTCCATCTCAGTCCCTGGAAACACTTTGTGTTGCAGAGCCTCTATGGTCAGGTCTATGCAAGGAGAACGCATGCAAACAAACAATAATAGCTGGAATATGTAAACAACAACATGAACAATAATAGTTGGAACATGTAAACAACAACATGTAAACAAATAATAATAGCTGAACGTGTAGTAAAAAACATGTAAACAAACAATAATAGTAAACAACGACATGAAGAACCTGTAAACTAAGACTTCGTCTATGCAAGGAGAACACATATAAATAGTTGGAACATGTAAATAAAAATATGTAAACTGGAACATGTACACAAAGAGCACAATGGTCAGGACTATGCAAGGAAACACATGTAACAGTGATAGCTGAAATATGTAAACAAAGAAACAGCTGAAACATGCCCTCAATATGAACACTTCCAGCTGCTTCAGAGGAAGCCTTGCTTGCTTGCTGCACTGGGCTCAGTGTCTTATAATCACTCACCTGGGTTTATGGCCAGAGTGGATTTGGCAGCCACCACAGATTTCGGTTTCTGTGAAGATTATGATTATGGTGAAAAATAGCAAGTCAAATAAATGGTGGAGAAAGTGCAGTAGTGTGTGTGTGCATGCTCACATGTGTGTGTGTTGTGCGTGTATCGTGCATGTGTGTGTGTGAATGTGGAGTCACTGGCAGTGAATGGTTTGCACTCTGAGCTTGTTGTAAGTGGGAGACAGTGAGATTGAGTCCACCAGTAACATATGGTGTTTATCCATCCTTTGACTGACATTAATTTGCTAGTGAATATCCATCTAACACCATGCCCAGCTGGAAATAGGTACCTGGAATTTCCAGGGTGCAAATCAAACTGGCTATCTCAGTTGTTGGGACTTCGGGTGCCCACACCACTTGAAGACAAGAGATAGTCAGTCCTCCAGGAGGTTGCCAGCACTGGCTCATAGTGCCTGCTTAGTGCACAGGTATCCTGGCTTGACCAAGTGTGCGTGACTGCTCAGCGGCAGCTCTATGTTTTATGTATGAATGTGTGTATGTGTGTGTGTGTCATACTTGGATATGATGAGGTCTGAAGAGGAACTGTCGATTCAGATTGGATTTCTCTATCAGGTCATTGTCTGTTATGGTGACCTGCAAGATTTCATGTTATGTAATAGATTAGAGGGGTTCTACCCACTGTGTTACATATAGATTAGAGGAGTTCTACCCACTGTGTTGCATATAGATTAGAGGGGTTCTACCCATTGTGTTACATATAGAGTAGAGGGGTTCTACCCACTGTGTTGCATATAAATTAGAGGGGTTCTACCCATTGTGTTGCATATAGATTAGAGGGGTTCTACCCACTGTGTTACATATAGATTAGAGGGGTTCTACCCACTGTGTTACATATAGATTAGAGGGGTTCTACCCATCGTGTTGCATATAAATTAGAGGGGTTCTACCCACTGTGTTACATATAAATTAGAGGGGTTCTACCCACTGTGTTACATATAAATTAGAGGGGTTCTACCCACTGTGTTACATATAAATTAGAGGGGTTCTACCCATCGTGTTGCATATAAATTCGAGGGGTTCTACCCACTGTGTTACATATAAATTGGAGGGGTTCTAGCCATCGTGTTGCATATAAATTAGAGGGGTTCTACCCATTGTGTCGCATATAGATTAGAGGGGTTCTACCCACTGTGTTACATATAAATTAGAGGGGTTCTACCCACTGTGTTACATATAAATTAGAGGGGTTCTACCCATCGTGTTGCATATAAATTTGAGGGGTTCTACCCACTGTGTTACATATAAATTGGAGGGGTTCTAGCCATCGTGTTGCATATAAATTAGAGGGGTTCTACCCATTGTGTCGCATATAGATTAGAGGGGTTCTACCCATTGTGTTGCATATAAATTAGAGGGGTTCTACCCACTGTGTTGCATATATGTACTGACCTTTCCATTGGGGTTCTGCCCGATTCCCATCATGGCATAATTTTTCATCATCTCGCAGCCAATGGCTCCACACCCTACCTGAAAGTTCAACATGGTCATTAGGACTACTTGTAAGATGCAATTAGCCAGCACACCATGAATAGCTTGAGGTTGGCAAGCTTTTGAAGGGTCTTGTCACCAATGCACACTCTCACTGCATCATAACGATCTCCTCTGCATGGAAACGAAAGTACTTGATATGGTAGAGGTACTGGGTATGATAGAAGTACAGTGAACCTCCAAATAAAGCACACTCTGAATAAAGCACACAATCTCTAAATGAAGGACACCAAGTCTTGCTGAGGATCAATCATTGTATAAAGGAATGCTCAGTCCATTATTGCAATGTGATCACATGATCCCCACCATGCAGTTTCCTTCTCCCATCCTATAGCCCTTTTTCCCACCCACATCTTACCCATTTAGCCCCTCCCATCATTTCTTTAGCCCTGCCTATCTCCATGCTACTCTTTAGCCCATTCCCATCTCTATGCTGCCACTCTTTAGCCCCTCCCATCATTTCTTTAGCCCTGCCTATCTCCATGCTACTCTTTAGCCCATTCCCATCTCTATGCTGCCACTCTTTAGCCCCTCCCATCATTTCTTAGCCCCACCCCTACTCTTTAGCCCCTCCCATCCTTTTACAATTAACTCACCTTGGCTGGAAAGAAGCCACATCAGTGAGGTCATCCTTACTGGCCAGCACTTCATTAGCATCTATGTACATCTGTAGAGTTGTTTGACAAAGGAAGTTATCATGTAGCCAGCCACAAGCAAAAGGAAGGGCATCTTGGAAGGCTCTAGTTAGGACAAGTCCTAATTCCTTATAAGCCCTTACCCTCCACAGGAACTCAATAGATTTGGCTGATTAGGGGATGTAGATCTCCCATTGTTATGAAGGAGTTTATCTCTCTACTCTAACTATGTACTATAAGGTCACTGTTTCTGGTCCCAAACTGTCGACTATTTCCTATTGATTCTGATGTGTGTGTGTGTGCGTGTGTGTGTGTGCATGCGTGTGTATGTGTGTGAGCCTATAGACACCACTCAAAGTGGAGGAGATGGTCCCATAAAGAGGACTTTGATAAATAGGTTCAATCCATATAATGATAATCAATTTGCATGTGAGACCAGGCCTTTTGTAAAGTCAGTTTCACATTTGCTTTCCACCTGAGTGTTTACCAGAGCCAAAACTTTCTGCTGATGTCTTGGAGTAGGAATTTGGAGGAAATTATAGCAGTCATGGATCAGACTTCTTTTTACTGACCTTTATTTTATTGTGTTAGTTAAATACCTCCTAGCCGTCCACTACCACACACTAACTGCATGTGTATGTATGTAAGACACTTTTGCATGTTAGGCTTAAGGCTAAGACCGTACCCTACCCATGTACCTATAAAAAAGCTATAGGTCCATTCTCACTGATTTCCAATTAAAGAGCAAGCTTATAAAAGCGCTGACCCACCCATTGGTGAAGAGGAGAGAACTTTCCTGTCAGAGAGATGAGGGCCTCCTGTGCCACCATGCCCCCTACAGCAGCAGTAAGAGGAGGGAGGGTGCCACATGCAGCAGAGCAAAACTGCTCCAACAGCTTCTCATCCACAACTTCCACCTAGAATACATATCATGTGATTAGACACCATAGAAACCAGCTACAATATCATCCCGCTTCAATTAACTGAATAAAATTAACCATTTCTCTAACCCAAGTCCTATCATAGTCCCCAGGTAGAAATCAGATATACATGTTTCTCCCTCCCACCCCGTGCCTTGGCTCTCTATAATTCATGATTACTAGTAGCCTTGGGGGTGAAACTTGGTGTGGAGATGGTCCAACCATTATTGAACGTATGACTAAAGTTTCGAACTACTTCATCAAAGGAGAGATAGAAAACAATGATTGTACCAGAGACTTTTCTGTGTTGGTCTTGGCAGCCAATTTCAAGAAGATGTCAACATCACTTCTGTCCCTGCAAGTTAGTTGGATTGCATAAAAGTTTCTAAACAAAGAGAGTGAGAAATGAATGCCAAGCAAATACACAGAGGAGTCACATGGTACTGATATTTATATCAGGCATGTTTAGGACTTAGAGAAGTCAGTGGGTGTAGCTGGGAAATTATCTCTCTCTCTCTTCTAACCTCATACCGGTAGTTGGGAAAACTTTCTCTTCCAGTGACCGCTCCTAATAAAACTTGCTATTTGATTCGATTGTCTTCTTGTTGTATTTGCATTCAAGAATTGAGGGATTCAATACATCCTTGTAACATGCATAGTGTAACTCAACATGCTTGAGCTTTGGGATTGAGTGCTTCGGTGAATCAGACATATCCTAATACACACTAATAAAACTATCTCACCAACACTTTTTCTTTACACAGGGCAGTAGCTATAACTGGACACACCTTGGCTTAGGGGTCAACTACCTCACCTCACTGACCCAGGCCCACTTTTTTACACAGGGCAGTAAAACTGGACACACCTTGGCTTAGGGAGTGTTTTGGTCTCGACCAGAAACCTCTCGAGAGTGAGGAAAGCCAAGTGCGCCTGCATGGGAGAGTCGAGTTTTGCAAGGTCAGCACACAGGACAGCTGGCCTCTTCAGTTGAGCCTCCAATGATTCCTACAAAGTTGGAAGAGGTGTTGACGACACTACCACTAGCCACTGCAATGTGTAAATCATACATCCCCATAGAGCAACCTACTTAGAGGGCGTCAGCTGGAGGGAAAGTAGGGGTGGGGTGGGGTCCCCTTATTTATTAATCAGTTTTCTTTTTAATGTGGGCTTGACTTAATCTCTGACTCTAAGTAACAATTGATGTTTATCACATAGCTATGTACCATGTCACTTAGCAACCATTGAAGTAGCCGAACTACTAATCCCACAAAATTTCTGGACCTCCAATTAGTTAGCACACGTGTCGTCCTTTATGTTTAGATTGGCACTCACAAAATCAATCTTCTTGGGTATTTTAAGTTGCCGAGCGATCCCACCGTGCTCGTACGGAGCAAACTCTTCCCCACTGATATCTCCGATGCTGAACGTTCTCGGATCCAGCACTGCATGCAGAGATGATAGACACAACACATATGCTTGTGAACATTGAGAGCTATGTAATTACAGATAAGAGCTGGGCTGACACTTTGTGTGACAGGTATGTGAGTGCATGTCAAATTCATTACTTAATTGGCTTGTCTTAAGAGTTGTTCCTCTAATAGGATTGAATTGTATTCACCTCCAAGAGAACCTGTAATTGGAGTTGGCCAAGGGTATTATAAGACGTGGGCTTAGATGTACCATTGAGGATAGCCATTCCTAACAGTGTGTGTGGTGCCATTAAGGACAGCCATTCCTACTTTCTGTGCCATTAAGGACAACCATTTCTACTTTCTGTACTTCTAACAGTGTGTGTGGTGCCATTGAGAATAGCCATTCCTATCTTCTGTACCTGTGTTGTGCATTAATGGCCATTGAGGACAGCCATTCCTACTTTCTGTACCTCTAACAGTGTGTTGTGCCTTTTCTGTACCTATAATAGTGTGTGTGGTTCCATTCAGGGCAGCCATTCCAACCACCTCTCTGAAGGTCACCTGGTCACCTGTTTCAAGATTGTGGAAATGGTTCTCCATACATTTCACTTCCCCTGGGTTTCCCTGGAAATATATTATATGTATAAGTCTCAACAAACAAACAAACAAACAAACAAACAAACAAACAAACAAACAATAAACAATTACCTTCTTGATGTCTCCAATGAAGAATTCAGCTGGTTCTTCACCATTGTTATCATATACAATGAACTCTGGACCAAAGTCACAGAAAGTACTGGAAAATACACCCTTTACCGAACTGGAGATGAACTACAGAAATTGCATATACACACAAAAAGTTATATGTAGCTATCTCTATTCTGCATCGAGTCCTGTCCAGTGACAGACAGCTCAGCTACGTAGTGTGCAACATGAGACCCTTTCAATGCTCCCTAACTATAGAGTTCATGAGAATCCAATCATGCTGGACATCTTGTTGGGATTACTCAATTATACACATTGGTGAGCACACAATGAAACCCAATGAAACCCTTTCAAAGTAACCACCTGCTCTCTCGTTAATTAAACTAATTTGTATGTCTGCCACGAAATATACCTTTATGGGTGGGTCTTGGGACCTGCAGAAGTCATCCACTTGCAACTGAAGTTCCAAGCAGGAGTCTGTCAGAATCACACACTGTAAAAAAGAAAAAAGCAACATTTCCCTGGATACCGCAACATTTCCCTGGATACCTCACTTCCCCTTACATACCCCCTTTATTAGTACACTACTAGAGAAATGCAGTGCATTGTGGGGCGAGCCTGATATTCTGGATTGACTGCTTCAACAGCTGGAATGGACTGATGCTTGAAACCAAACGTTCCATGAGAAGAAAATCATGTGCTCTCAATTTTGTGCATGTGTTGTTGGTTTTTTTTCCTGATAATTATCTGTGATGATCAATCAGTCTGTGGGGATGTATTAATGTAATGTGACGTAATGTTACCAGACGAGAAAAACTATTAATGGTAGATTCGCTAGTGTGGGGCTCGCTCAGGTTCATCCCACCTTAACTATCAAATCCTGATGTACCCCATTTCTATTACACCACACTACCCCAACTTTTGCCATAACCCTAATCACATCCACAGCACAACACACTTTTCTTAATCACATCCTGTGATGACTTAACACACCCTTAAATCACATCCTGACACACATGACAGACCCCACTTTCTGCTATATAATTCACAACACACTCCTCCGGTGTGTGCAACATTGTCAGCTTTCCCATTAAATTTACTTGAAACTCCTTGAGAAAATTGAAGTCTGAGGTCAAACTGGTAGGCGAGGTGGAGACGGTGACAGTCACATAGGGATTCAGTTCAGCTAGTTTAGACAAACTAGCCTCAGCCCTGCAAAAGGAGGAGGAAGAGGAGAGAGAGAGAGAGAGAGAGAGAGAGAGAGAGAGAGAGAGAGAGAGAGAGAGAGAGAGAGAGAGAGAGAGAGAGAGAGAGAGAGAGAGAGACCAGCTGCTTGAATGGACCATACTGGTGGTTATTGGTTTAGACAACCATAGTCAATACCTTATCTACCATCCACCACACCAAAGGAAAAGAAGGGGTGAGGGGAGGAGGTGACATTTCATCATATCAAAGGGATCTGGTAATCAGGTCATTCAACTAGTGTCTGTGTGGAGTGTGCGTGAGCATAGCTGACATTTCCTTATCATGTTTATAGTCTCTGCTTCAACTATAAAGTTTCAACATTGTGGAATCTAAACTAGATGGCTTGATATATCACCACTATCACAATAAAAATGCCTATAATTCTGAAACAGATGCTGAAATGTGATTTTTGTCACAATTATAAACACACTCTTTGTTATAACAAACCTGAGGGGACAAAGATAACTTTCTCTAAGCCGGCAGACCCCAAGGGAACAGGTGCATGTAATAATGATGAAAAGAAGATATGCAACTTTATGCCCTCAGTTAAAAGCTCCAAAAAATTAAAAGTCATTTCCCGACTTATTATTAAGCCTGCTCTTTATTTGATAAAGTTCCACTTTATTGTTATGAAACTGAAAGAAGGCTTGTGCCATCATGGAGACATGATAGCCTTAAGTAAACACACCCATTTATAGAGTAGTATTAAGGCTTAACTTGCATACTGAATTGACATACCTGTTGATGCCCTTGGCAACATCCTCTTCATTTAGGAAGAACTGCGAAGAGAGATCCATCCAACTTGCAGGGCATGTATCATGGATTGTTAGGGACTACTCGAAATCGAGTCATTAAAAATAAACAAACAAACAAACAAACAAAAAAACCAACAGTACCTTTACTCCTGCCAAAATCACATTCTTTGCTGTGTAGTACATAAAAATTATCCGTCTTGATTATGAAACAATGGTACAATGATGGAACTCACCTATCTCAACTCCAAGTCCTCCCAAGCCACTCAAAAAGATGTTGGATTGTGCCATCTTCTGCATAGCACTGTCTCCCAATACATAGCGTTGGCGACTGTGATGGATATGAAGGACGAAATATGTATTATTCCTAATTAGTAGCCTAAAACACACCTGTAAAGAGAGTCATCAATCTCAATTCCTTCATTTTCAGAAGAGATATCCATTTTAATGAAGGGCTTTCTGTGTTCTTGTGTGTGATCAGCTGAGGTACATTATTCCATTTGAAGCGCATCAACTCCGTGGGTGTGGCTGGCTGCATGCAATCGATCGCGGAAATTACAATTTTAATTTCCTGTTACCATGCAGATGCTCATGCGCAGCGCAGCGCAACGTACGTACATGCACATACTGCATGCATGCATAGCAGCCGCCGCCCTCCTAAAGCCTGAAAAGAAGGTCGTGGCTCTGATCTTGCAACAAAAAAGGTGTGAAGCATAGTCCCCTGTACAGCGTGGAATAGAGAGAAGGGCAGCTCGAAAACCTGACTTCTAAGATTTACTCTCTCCTGCTAGCCCAAAGTGATCAAACAGGCAACGTCAGAGCAAGAAACGAAAAGAAGATGGCTACCGAAGGTATAGTTCAGAGCGGGCCAACACCCCCTTTCTCTCCACAGACGAGCCACACCGCTTTCTTGACGAGTGACACCCTCCCTACAATTACCGTGGATGCTACTACCGTCCAGTCTTCTTCTCAGAGTAATACTACCAAACTAGCTACTGCGGTGGAGGAAAACTCTGGAGGAGCGGGAAACGCCAATAACTCGACAGCGCTCTTCTTGGTGGCCAAAGTTCTGGCAAATCTGAGTCAAGAAACTTTGGCTAGGACATGTCTGGCTGTGAATCCTGACCGATTTATCACTCCGTCAGAGCCTACTCCACCATCATCTGCCTCTACCACACCTGATTCAATAAAGCCTGCGCTTCAGAAAATCAATGGGTCCGGGGGGAGCGAACCCCAAGAGACAAAGGAAGATAATGTCAAGGAAGAAGCGGAAGAAGAACAAAAAGTAAAAGTAGAAGAAGATCAGACAGTGCGTGCTAATCCAAACTTGGCTTATATGAATATCGAATCCCTTCTGAATGCAGCTTCCAACACTACTGGTCAGCCCAGCCCCCCTTCGTCCAGCGAAGTTCAAGGTGCCGATTCGCATAGTGCAAGCGGAGAGAGCCTTCTCTCACAGTCTACCAGCTCGTTTTCGAGCTGTGTAAGCACCGGCTCTTCGAGTCTGGACTACGAGAGCACCTCGCCTCAGTCTGGTTCCGTTTCACCGACCAAAGGAAGGCCAAAGAAACGCACTCACATCTGTCCTTGGGAGACTTGTGGAAAGGCCTACGGGAAGAGTTCACATCTCAAGGCTCACATCAGGACCCACACTGGAGAGCGACCATATCCCTGTGGTTGGGATGGTTGTGGCAAGAGGTTTGCTCGCTCGGATGAGTTAGCACGTCACTACCGCACTCATACTGGAGAAAAGAGGTTTGCCTGTCCCGTGTGTGACAAACGCTTCATGCGAAGTGACCACCTGAGCAAGCACGTCAAACGCCACGCAGCCAACAGAGCTAAGGGACGCGACCCCCTTGCAATGAAAGGCCGAGCTCAAGCTGCTGCTGCTGCTTTCTTGGCCAACTACCAACCTGGCATGGAGAGTGCTAGCCCCAGTCCAACTACGCCCACCCCAGTCACACCCATCACCCCTGGATCAGTGAAGGCGTGGCACTTGGCTGATTTCCCCAGCCCTGTCACTGAAAATGGCACCCCCAAATCGGGAGTTCACATGATTGTGATTCCAAAGGCAGAACAAACTGCTATGCCAACATCATCAAGTGCTAACGAGCCAGTGAGTCGCTGCTACACTCTGACCCCTCGAAGTCTTCCAAGTTCTGCTCCTGAGCCTATGGAAGTCGAAATGCCAGTTTTTGCCACTGCTGCGAAAGGGAGCGAGGCTAAAGATTTGACCACTTCCCGACAGCAAGAGGCTATTGAGAAGCCAGCTTTGAATGGATCTGCTGCTGGGACGGAGGATAAGACTCACATCACTATTTTGCCAATAAATGAACCAGATGCTGCTGCCACCACTGTCGTGCTAACCACTCCAGCAAGGCCAGCCACTGTTACCATTACAACTCTGGCCAACTGAAAAGGATAAAGGTACAATTTGGAAGAAAAAATACAGTAACTGTACATTATCGAAAGCATCCTCTAAGGTTTAAACTGATATTTCGAAACTCTTTCATGTTATACCCATGCCCCCCCCTTAATGAGAATAAAGATCTGGATATATATTCTGTAACTAATGCTATATTCATGCATAAATCACCTGTAAGTTTTGAATATTGTCATCTTGACCGTTATATTGCTATTCACACCTAGGTACTATTCATAACTGTATTTTGTATCATTACCCTCCTCTATCTCCATGAACTTTTATTCACTGCTCCCTTGAATGCCACTATTCATTTATGTTTCCATTCATATTCGAACCACAATTTATTCACACCCCAAATAACTTGATTCATGCTCTAATCACGTTTTTGTTGACTGTTTTTTTTTTGTTACTATATTGCTGTACTCATGCTGCACACTTCTGTTATATACAGGGTGTGTGTGTGATAACACTGTATTTACACCATCAAAGTTTCATACTTATAGCAAAGGAGGCTTTAATTGGAAAAAAATTACAGTACACTAATTATAAAAAACAGGAACCAGTGATGAGAAATAAAAACTGTTCTAGACCAAAGTAGTATGATCACCTTTAAGTTTCTTGTGACATGAAGAACAGTAACCTGAGGTCCCATCTGAGCCAAAGAACTCACAGTCCATGGTCTTGCATTTCTTTTTATTTGGGGTCGTAGTAGTCTCTGAGGCAGCGCTAGCTGAATCTCCTCCTCTTTGCTGAGACTGCTCTAGGTGCAGTGGCAAAATATTGTCCCGTGTGTAGCCTCCACTTGACGATTTAGCATGCGATTTCTTGAACATTGGAGGGATTAAATTGGATAGCCATTTCTTCCCACTTGGTTCAGACGTTGGGGCTTCCTTTGCAGGTGAGGGTGGGGCTCCCTTTGACTTGACCGGGGACGAAATGGGTGGGGGTCCTTTGGACTTGACAGGTGATGAAGTGGGTGTGGCTCCCTTTGATGTCTGTGTGGGAAGACCAGCTTCCAGTGACGAAGGAGGTGGGAGAGGTTTGCTTGATGTTGGAGTGGGACTGCGACTCTTACTGGAACGAACATTCCCAATTGCAGAATTCTTGGAAGGACTGGGTAGTGAGGATGGAGGGATGAGAGGTTTTTTCCCTTTCTCTTTGCTTGCCTGAGGATTATCACTAGGAGGATCACGTAGAGGAACCGCAGACTGATGATTAGTCTGATCAGTAAGTGCTCTCCTAGCTTCACCAGAAACAGCAGACTCTGAGTCAAGTTCAGGTGATCTGTGTCTACTTTCGTCCTGGTGAACGTATCTGTGATCGTCTGGTTCGTCAGAAACGGTCCTTCCAAGGTTTGGTTGATCATGCAGCTCTCTGGAATACTGGGGAGGTGGGCTCTTATTAGGAGAGTGTGTTGAATCTGGATCAGAATTTTGCTTTTCCAAGTTCTCAGAAGTGATGAGGAACTTCTGGTAGCAAACAGAACACATGTTATTAGTTCCAGCCCGGCCAAACATATCACAACCTTCTCCTTCACAAGGGACGATTGCATTTTCTCGCTTCTTTCTTTCTTCTTCTTCCCTTTGAGCCTGTCTGCGAGCTCTAGCTTCCGCTTCTTCCTGATACTTCATCCTAACGTGCTGCAAGTATTTCTCCATCAACTCCTTCTGATAAATGGGCTGGGTTTCCTGAGTGATTCTGGCAGCTGGGAAACGAATCTTGGGGACTTGTATCGGAAAGTTGCGATCCCGGTCTTCGTAGCTCCCAAGATTCGAAGAGGGAACATTCAATTGGATCCATCTCACATTGAGGTAGCTGTCAAGTAAACGAACAATGTCGTCAGGAAATTCTCCCACTTCATACTCCATTTTTGCCCATTTCTCGTCCACGTTTCTCTTGCTTGGATCGTATATGAACTGAACAGGGAGAAGGGAGCCATCTGGTGTGACCAGTGGAATCACAGCTTCTTTGCGGTCGCTCATTCGTGCATATTTGGTCCGTGGTTGCTGCTTATTTTGATCATAGTCTTCCTGCCTAGCCACCAATGGGGAAAAATGAGATGAATCATACGCAAGGACCACTGGAGATTTGTAACAAGAGGTAGGATTCACTTCAAGGGGGAGGTAAATCCCACCGAAATAAATTGGAGCCAAATCCTGGCCACTCATGTCTTTGATAGCACGATCTGAAATCACAATGATGGGTCTGCGGAGTGTGTGTGCCAGTACCGAGATGTGGATCTCTTCCAAGCTTTCATAGTTGATTCGAAGTGAGCTGTGTCGACGGAGGGAGCTAGTGATAAGTTGCTGTCTTGGCTTGTTGGTGGCGATACGGAGAATCTCTTCCCATTCAAACTCCCATTCTTCTTCGGTGAAAGTTAGCCCCCCGGCTTCATCGTTTCTGAGCTGGGTCTGGTACCTCCAGCGTCTCTTCAGTCCCTCCCTCTCTATCCCTGCCGTCAGGAGGCGGTGCAAGGCAGTTCGTAATATGAGAAAGTGATCGTGGAACCCCCACATGTATAGAGAGGCAGCATGAAGGAGGCAGTTGCCGTCACCTGACGTGGCCAGAGGTTCTAATCTTGGCAGGCGTCCTGTACTTGTCCACCAATTCAAACGCCCTATACATAACGACAAAGAGATGATGTCATTCCTGTGCTAGAAATAGCTGTTAAATTTAAATATCATAAGTCACCTCTTCCTCCTCTAAGCAGGGTTTATCTCATAACCCCACTTCCTGCATTAGAGAGGGTGGGGCTGCTAAAATCAAACCAATAGAGCGGTCATGCCATCAGAATGAGACACCCTATCAGTGCACAGCCAGATGGCACCAAACCAAAGTAACTACCACACTAGAAGGCTTTGATTCCTGAATTACAGGCAAATTGGATTGCATTTCTGTAGTAGCATTAAGTAACAGGGTGGGGCTCATTCAATGCCGGTACAACTCATCACTCCAAACCTCAAGGCAGTCACGGAAATGGACAACAGTTTGTCATATGGGGAATAAGAGTTTAGGTCCACATTTCATCCTAACACTGCTTCTTAAGCTTTTAATATTATGGTACACACATAATATCATCCAATACATACACTTAGACAGGCATTCAAAGAATGACCCAGCACACAGAACTTCCCAGAGAGCAATTACCAGTTTAGGCCTAAACATCACCAACACAAGCCAAGTGGTTGCTACCATAGCCAAGCTTCACTTGCCAATGCTTTGAATAGTCATCGATCCTAGTACGTGTGTGTCTACAAGTATTCTAGCCTTTATATATAGTGTGCTAGTGTGCCTTATTAAATACTATGCCTCAAATTTCATTAAACAATATTGATCCTAGTATATGTGTGTGTGCATAAGTACACTAGCACTCTCATCTGCTATGCCTCAAGCTTCATTACACAACAGATACACATGGTGACTGCGTGCTTATGTTGAGTTACATAGCAATCACAAAAAAGCTACACAGCATGGAAGCTTTTTATGTCAGTGTGGGGGGATGACATACATCTTCAGTACAGGGTGGGGCTGATGCAGCAGCAGGAAACACCTCTAGTATGTGCTATATAAGCCTATCTTGATACCCACAGCTCTGTGTACACATGCTATGTACACTGGGTTGCACATTTAGGAGGGTGGGGCTGCTGGGAAGGTTATAAAGTTGTATGGGGAGAAAAAAAGGATGATTCACACACTGTATCATAAGGATCAAAGTGTTGGGTCCTCATGATAGTACTGAAGGAAAACACTAAGCAACTGTGTGAGTAACTGAAAATCCTTCACAAAAGAATTCCAGACAGTTAGGCTTTGATTATGCCAAACTATTTAGATTATCATTGACTTCTTTCCCTGCTTTTCTCTAAGCTACCAACAGGCCATTGCACCATGACCCCTGGCCCTATAAGTTCACATCCTACATAGTATGTACTCACACCCCTTTTTCAAAATAGGGCTCTCCACCAATGACCAGAAGGGCAGACAGTTGTAGAAGCCACACTGCACTTTACTATCAAGCAAAGGAATCTATACAGCCATAACCCAATCAGTGGCTAAGCTACCCAGGAAGTTACAACAGAGGGGTGTGAAGTCTTAGAAAAAAGAGAATCACCAGGTTTTGACTTCTAAGTCCAGCGCAATACCACCAATCATATCTCCCAGGCCACAGAAACCATACTGGTACACTTGGGTAACCTAGGAAACCACATCTCTAAAAATTCCTTTGTGTAAATCTTGGGTGTGGCAGCTCGATGTTATGAGTTTTCTGGATAAGCTTATGTCAACAGAGAGCAGGTGGGCATGGCTGCCTTGGGATACTATGTGGGAGGGAGGTCTATCAACAGAGAGCTTGACATAGATGGGCATGGCTGCTCTTGCAAATAGAATTGTAGTATTAGCAATAAGGAGAAATTGAGCTAGAGAAGTTGTAGACATAATAAATGAATGGATATGGTTGGTTGCTCTGGTATTAGCCATCATAGCTCTGTTACAATACTGGATTTTATACTGTAGTCCAGTTTGCATGTATGCCATAGAGAATGTTTTAGATGCCTTGGTTTCATAAAAGTATGCTTCCATTGAAAGAGAACTCTATATTTACCAAGTACAGAACTATACCAAAAGCTGAGCAAACCTTAGAAGGACAACATGCACCCACTTCAGCATTCTTCCCTGCCCTATTCATAAAACATGCGTTATCAAACTTCTTGCCTTGTTGCTTCACATGCCTCACCCTAATAGACTATCCACAGTACAGTGTCTCCCAAGAGTTGTAGCTTGTACAATCAAAAGACAGACAGTGAGTTACATGTCATTATTGCATGGGATCCAAACAGAAACTAAGAACATGAGGTTATTGTGCCATGGCTGGTCACCTTAGAGACTATGTTGATGGGCAAGGCAAGGGCTAAAACACATTATGTTTTTCTGTGGAAAGCATATAAGGTTATGTCTAAGAGGTATGCACAGCTAAGTAGGCAAGGCGAGGGCATTATGTATTTCTGGAAGGCATAATAAGGTTATGTCTAAGAGGTATGCACAGCCAAGTAGGCATGGCTGCCCTTGCATGACAAATATAATCTCCCAGGTATGGGGGTTGATGGTAGCACAAAGGGTGTGGCACTACACCCTGGCACCAACTAAGCATTATGTTTGGGTAATAACATTATGACTTGCCTAATATCAAGGGACTATTGTGAAGGCAAAGTACAGTATAAGGGCTCTGGAACTATGACTGGAGCACATAATCATTAGTAGGGCCATTAGAAGTTCTAAGGAAATGCTCAACTTATAGGATAATTACCTACAGATGTAAGCTGGCACCAATCCAAGCCAGAACTTATAAGCATGAGGGGGACCCTAACCACCCCACAGACTGTGTGGGAAGGGCTATGCACCAGAAAGGGCAGGGCTAGCTGGTAGCCATGAATCCTGACCATATTGCAAGGGAAGCCTTAGGTCATCATTTGTTGTGGTGCTAAAGTTTAAGGGCCTTGTATAAGTAAGCCTGCTGCCTGCTAAGGCCATCCAATGTGAGGAAAAGATGGTTGCCTTCAAAAGGCAATAGTACAATGGCTAATCCATTGAACAATAGCCCATTACACCCACAGGGGCACAACCCATTTGATAAGATACATGCAACCCTCACACAGGGTTAATGGGGGATTTGATAAGATACATGCAACCCTCACACAGGGGATTTGATAAGATACATGCAACCCTCACACAGGGTTAATGGGGGATTTGATAAGATACATGCAACCCTCACACAGGGTTAATGGGGGATTTGATAAGATACATGCAACCCTCACACAGGGTTAATGGGGGAAGACTCCTATTAAGATATCTATTAGCATTAATACACATCAACCCTGAAATAATGTTGAACTCTGCCTTCTAACTAGCTTCAATTGATCAAATGAGGAACACCCTTTAATTAGAGACTTCAATGAAATGAGGAACACCCTCTAATTAGAGACTTTAAATGAAACCCTGAAATGAGTAATTAGAGACTTTAATGAAACCCTGAAATGAGGAACAAACTCTAATTAGAGACTTTAATTAAAGGAAACCAACCAGATACTTTAATTGAACCAAATCAACCAGAAGATTTATTTTTACATAGGATGATGTCAGTATTTGGAATGCCACAAAACTGTACTGTGATGCATCAAGTCAATCCTTACCCAGAGCCACTTAAGGATGTAAACAAGTTGGAAAATGATGTACAGGTCAGGAACAGATCAGTAAACCAATAGATGCAACAGCATCATTCTATATCACACCATAATAAACTATCAGCACTTTCATAGTTTGCACAGATGGAATGGAATAACTATCACTTGAAGGGGCCATTAAGGCTAACATCCAAAGGGGCCTGCCCAGTCATAATAGAGCATCCACTTATAAGGGGTGGGTGGGGCTGGTGCTATCTCTGCAGCCATCATATCAGACAGAGAAATTCACTCCCTATATAAACATATTGACTGATAAATTCCTCAACTTCAAGATTCTTAGTAGTATCCCCCTCCCCACTCTAAATCCAGGTTGTCCAGGAGATTGTCTGCTAGATCTTTTAACTCTATCAATAAGCTCTCCATTCTACTTAACTCTATTAATAAGCTCTCCATTCTGCTCAACTCAAGCTCTCCATTCTGCTCAACTCTATCAATAAGCTCTCCATTCTACTTAACTCTATCAATAAGCTCTCCATTCTGCTCAACTCTATCAATAAGCTCTCCATTCTACTTAACTCTATCAATAAGCTCTCCATTCTGCTCAACTCTATCAATAAGCTCTCCATTCTGCTCATCCATGTATGATGAATTGGCCAACTGTCTGAATGCTTGCTTTCAGGAGTTAGTCTCATGGGGTCATCTTAAATAACTGAGCATGAGGTAATTGAGACACATAATTAACAAAAGCAAAGTGCAAGGCTTCTTTGGTTAGCTTGATAGAAGTGAGTAGAAGGGGAGCTTATTGATAGAGTTGAGCAGAATAGATACCTCATAGATACCTCATCAAAAGTAAAAACAAAAACAATAAACTGATCCCATGATGCACTTTTGACTGGTCAATGTTGCTATAACACTCACAAGGTCTGGGGCAGTATGGCTGGGGAAAGTGGGTATGTTTGGTTGATAGGACTTACCGGATCGCTCTAGGGCCCTCTTGTGTGAAGTCTCCAGGAGATCAGTGGCAATGTATTCCTGTAGTTCTTCCCCTTCAGAGGATAAGTCTGGGTACACAAACGAGTGCTCAAAGAACTTCTCATCAATTATAATCTACAAGAGGAGGGACATACTCGTAATAGCAGCACCAGCACCATTCTCTTTCCAGAGCCATCTTAAGCATGGGGTGTGGTTTCATCAGTTATCCGGGGGGGGGGGGGGGGGGGGGGGGGGGGGGGAACATTATTATTATATCATCACTACCTAATATGGGTGTGGGGTGTAGTCACATGCTACTTGTGTGTTATAATTATGTGCCTCATGGTTACCATGGGAGTCACTGACATACCTGTTCTTTAGTGCTGACCCTCTGTTTGGTGACTGCCACTTTGTTGAAATTTTCGACCACTTCATCGGCATCGGCAAAGGAGAGTCCCCGAGAACGCTTCAGTCGCTTTTTCTTCATGAGTTCCCTCCTCGCTGCCTCGTTCTCTTCTACATCTGCACCTAGAAGAGGAGAAAGGGAAGGAGAGAGAGAGAGAAAGGGGGAAGAAGGAAGGGGGAAAGAAGGAAGAGGAGAGAAAGGGAGAGAGGGAAGAGAGAGAGGGAGAGAGGGGACAGAGGGAGGGAGAGAGGGGAAGAGAGAGAGGGAGAGAGAGAGGGAGGGAGAGAGGGGAAGAGAGGGGAAGAGAGAGAGGGAGAGAGAGAGGGAGAGAGAGAGGAGAGAGAGAGAGAGAGAGAGAGAGAGAGAGAGAGAGAGAGAGAGAGAGAGAGAGAGAGAGAGAGAGAGAGAGAGAGAGAGAGAGAGAGAGAGAGAGAGAGAGAGAGAGAGAGAGAGAGAGAGAGAGAGAGAGAGAGAGAGAGAGAGAGAGAGAGAGAGAGAGAGAGAGAGAGAGAGAGAGAGAGTCATGATAGTGATTCCACTGGTACATCCATCCCAATCATCATTACCTGAGTCTTTTCCTCCTTGGGGCCCTTGGGGCTCAAAATCCAGTGCCTCTTCCCCCTCAATGGGGATTTCCCCAAGGGTGTGAGGGGTGATGGACTCAAAGTCCTCTATAAGCAATAAATACATCCATTGGATGAAAACATAGAAGAAAAAAAAAAAAAAATAATAATAATAATAAAAAATAAAATAAAAATAAAAATAAAAATTGAGAGGGAGTGTTCAAACTTCGACCTTTGACCAGAACCCAGTTAAACTGAGAATTTGACTGCATATTTTGACTGTAATGTCAAGGCCTGGTTTAAGATGCCTGTAGGTATGCATGCACAAGGTAAACCTCCTCTATCACGAAACAGAGATGAGTGAGCAATGCTTACCAGGATCATACTGATACTTCGAACGCTTACTAGGATCATATTGATACTCATGAGACAAGTAACACTTACTAGGATCATACTGATACTCAGGAGGCTCCACTGCTCGTGTATCTTGAAGACTTTCAAATGCTAATATTGCTGCATCCATGTCCCAATTGGTGGCCTCCAGCAGATCCTGGGCCAAAGCTGGGTCAGCTCTCGTCTGGGAGATGAAATTTGTTAGGATTATGTCCATTGCATCCATGCTGTATGGAAAAATAGATAAATAAATATTATGCAGTAACATTATTATGCTGCTCAGGTTGCCAATGGCAGCACAAGAACCCCACCCACACATATAATGCTGTTTGCTTTGAAAATCAAAAGTAATTTTATCTGCTTCTTTGGAATAACTCACTGATACTTTGTCTAAACTAATGGATGGATCAAACAAAAAAACAGCCCCACCGGGCCCACCCCCACACACTTGTTCTGGCAAAAAAAAAAATTGGTGCTATTCTGTGGGTGTGACTGGATTGCAGGAAAGTAGGTGTTTATTTATGCCTGGGTCTATAGGTGGAGGTGGAGTTATTCATGTTACAGCTGTTGCAAAATTGCCAGAGAAACACTGATGGTTCTCTGAGAACTGACCCAAGAGGCTAGCAAGGACAACTTACATAATAATAGTGCCAAAAAACAGCCACCATTCTTCCCACAAAAAGCCCAACCCAATGAAGAACTATGACAGAAAGCCTCAACAACTGTGAAAGGTGGTAACCCCCCACCACTTCACCAGCCATAGCCTCCAGCCATTCACTGTGGCTGTGTTATTATAATTATTGTGATCAGTATTGTCATTTGTGGTTATACTTAGTAACTAAAATAGCACTGCTTACTCTAGTTAATAACCTCACATAGATTTATCTAGGGAATTTAATAAATCGTCCAGGATTTTTACTTTCAGGGTTGCAGGTATGGTGGATTGTTTCAGAGAGCCTTCACTGAGATATTCCACCGTATTCTTTTTACATGCAGCCCCTCCCACACACACACACTGCTGCTGTTTCCAAGTAAAGGGAGTGGTTGCACAACTGCCCTACAGGCTATTCAAGGAATGCTATAATGTCATTACGAGACCTGAGACCTGAAACCAACCATGGCATTTGGGCTTTCTCATTACATCCTGTATGTCTTCATGCTATTAATTAATTCAGTGATGCATGACTTTGACAGCTGTAGTTTAGATGAAAATTAAAGTCTTGTTGTAGCATGTGTTTTGTATGAATTGGTACAGGGTAGCTAAAGACATAAACATAATTGACTTGAGAGCATAATTAATATGCAAAGACAGGAGTAAATAATCTTGGCATTGGCACATACCACAGAGACACACACACACGTACATCCACGTGACTATCAATAATAGGTTTCTCAGTGTGACCCTTTCAGGACCTGTCTCTTTCTGGATTGATAAGAAGTGGCCTGGATGAAATTATAGAACCAATGATACGTTAGTATCAGGATATGAAAAACACTGTCAGTTTCCTTTTCCAGGGATCAGGGGAGGGATTCTACACTGAGGGATCAGGGGAAGAATCAGGGGTTCCACGGGTTTCACATTGGTGGTTCCAGTTAGGGGTTCGATCAAGGGGCTCCACAGGGATTGAGAGAAGGAATCAAAGGTTCTACTCATATATATATGCAAGTATTGGGAGACAGGAAAGTCAATAGCAGAGTCTTCTTTCAAGCCAGTTAATCTAGCCACACAATACACACACAAGGACAAGGAGTTTATTGTGAAATCCATTTCTATCCCTGCTCTGACTGCCATGGGAGGAAATAACAGCACATAACCCCCAAATTCTCACCTAGGAGGTCCATCCATGATGGTCTCAACTTGTCCTGGTTGGGTTGCTGGACAGCTAGCTAGCAATTTGAAAGTAGCTTTAGAATCAGAGTTTTTAATCTAGCTAAGTGACTTACAGATACTTTATAGCAGACGGTTTAAGTTTGAGATTTACTGATGTAGGAAGCCGGCAGTACCATTACTACTCATCTCACACTTTCTCGCTCGATTTGAGTTTTTGATGACTCAGCATTTTAAGGCAGATTCACGTGACAACTTGGCAAAACAACAATCGATATAAATCAAGCACAAACTCACTGCCTCTCCCGCTCCATCTTCGCGTCATGTCATCATTCACAAGAAAAGGGACTGTATCTAAAGTCTCAGGCCCCAGTAAGCTATATATTTGGGTGTTGGTCCACAGATATGTTGCTAGTCTACTAAATGACACATACAGGACTTGTGAAGTGCTAACTTAATAAGCTAGAATGGCTGCAAAAGTAGTTATTATCAAAGAGGGTGAAGGGTACCTATTGATGGTGGCAGTTCTGCTGCACTTTACCTGTCCATTCTAGTGCACAAACTAGTAAGAGGGGAAGTCGTGTCTTGTGTAGCTAATGACTGTATGGTGTTCACCCATTTGCACCTATCTCCATAGGATACAGTTCATACAACAGACAGGACCAGCCTGATTATCAGAACTAATACATATGAAACTGCCACTGGGCATTGGATAATCATTGGCAGAGTGTTAAATAGCATGCCATGCTGTATGTCAGAACCCCAATTAGTCGTGTAACCTACAGCTCTGCTTGGAACGTCATTTCTCCCCCCTCTGGACCATGACACTGTAAAGTCATTCAATTTTCATAGTGGTGTTTTGGGAAGCTCTAGCAGAGCTTTTACCATAAGTGAGTGTCCTCAGGGAGGAGGGAGGCTGTGAACCGTTGTTCGTCAACAGTGGGTGTGTCAATGATAACATCCCCACCAGTGCAAGTGGGATTTTGGTGTTTGAAACTTGTGCCAGTTGGCAATATGATGCACTAGTTCAATTCTGAATCTTCACACATAATCAACTCTTATAAAATTAACTTCCTGAAGGAGAGGGTGATAGTGCAAAGTCTTATAGTGATAGTTTTGATTTCCTGTCCTCCATGGAATGGTTATTACATCAGTATTTTTCTATTTCCTATTCAGCTCATTGCAACTCCTATGCAATGCGAGGAGTGCCACTCCGATATAAGCCACCCATCTTCGTGCCCGAGTTATTGCAGCTTCCCCCAAATTGGACCAAGCCTACTTTGCCTTCAATTGACTCCTTTAATGTGAGACTTGGGGGGGTTCTGGTTTAAGGAGCATGCTTTTCCCTTTGGTGTGGTTGTGGTTGACTGATATATAATGATATATAATTATGAGGGGCAGGGGTCATCCAGTAGCCTCACTCCCAGGCACTCTTTTGCGACCTGTCTAAAAGAGAGCCTGGTATCAGTTGTGAGGTTCTTCCATATATTCTCGTACACTCTCCGTAAATGGATGTTTATTCATTGAGCACCAAACAATAAACCAGCCTAAAGACAGTCTTGTTGAGCACAAGTACTGAAGTAGCGAATGGTATGGAAAAACTGGACTAAAACAATAAAGAAAAGGAGAAAGGAATCTCACTCAGTAAACTTTCAGGTTATTGCCTGTATACTACACACATGCACAAACAATTGATACCAGGCTCTATTTTCAATTGAGCCTGGGGACGAGGCTAGGATCATCCAGTTGTGCTCAGCATATTACTATGGGGTCCTTGCTATTGGTAATGACTCTGTGTGTATGCATACAGTATGACTACTCCACAGAGAAGAGAATAACTGAACAGGCCAAAACCAGAGCCCTTTCTGTAGCTGCTGAAGCTTCTTTACAGAGGAAGCAGATCCTGGCTTTGCAACAGCAGCAGCAGCAACCCAGTGGCAGCGATGTTAATTCCAAGGATGCACAGCCTCCAACAGCTATGCCACGCCTTCCTTTTATGTCCACTACAGATATACTTACTCCCACTCCAGTGGGCCCTTCTTCTCCAAAGAGCTCAACTCCCAGAAACAGTACGGGGAACATTGCCTCAGCTGCGAATCAGTCTAGCTCCAGTGGAGAAAGTGGATCTTCGCATAGTTTAACAGTGGAGGATGAACCACAAGCTGGGTCCAATAAGGCAAAGAGCGAATCAAACTTCAAATCGCTGGGACACTTTAGCTTGAAAGAGTTTGAAGGTGATGTCGACCCATTTGAAATGGCCAGCCTCCAGGCTATCAACGACATGGAGGAACTTCAAAGTGTGTTGCAACCGACAGCACCTCCTGTAGTGGTCTCAAGCAGCACGCCGGCAGTCATGGCACAGTCCCATATTTCTACTGTTTTTAACACTTCTCAGTCCACAAATCACTCGTCTCCTATTCTAAACACTAATCTAGCCACTGTTACTGGTAACACTAATACTAGTGTAACACCAGGGCCTTCTGTATTCAATAATTCTTCTCCTGAACTGAAAGGTGTGCTTAATACAGCACCACCAGT
>OZ004596.1:3144638-3147138 GCA_963924555.1 Crambe crambe
GCATCCATGCGCACGCACACACGCGCACTGCATTCGTACATACACAAACTACGTTACATACCTCGATGTTGGTACACATGCATGCATGCATGCATTCTTAACTAACATACTTACACTGTTACATACCTTGATGTCGGTACTACACCAGCCGTCGCATCCATGCGCACGCACACACGCGCACTGCATTCGTACATACACAAACTACGTTACATACCTCGATGTTGGTACACATGTACATACTTACACTACGTTACATACCTTGATGTCGGCACCACAGCAATCACCACCAGTCGTCACATACCCATACCTACCCATTTCCAGCTGGGTGGACTGGCAAATCAAAGAACGAATAAACACCACGCGTGTGGGAACACTCTATACGTATATATATACATACATACATACGTAAAACACACGCACGCGCATACATTACATTACATAACATACATACGTACATACAAATATAACTATGCTATATACCTTGATGTTGCTACCACAAGCCGTACATCTTCTGAAAGCTTTTCAGCTTGCTCGAAACGAGAGAAGTCCACCACAGGGCAACAGTCCCACAACAGAGTGAACGGGGCAAGTTACGACAAGGAGGCATCACATCAACAACCCAAACCACCACTTGCGGTGACAGCCAGGGGTCAGTCTGCCCCAGCCACCGACCAACTGGAGGAATAAAATGAAGAGGACATAATATTCAGACAGACAGACAGTGAGTGAGTTTCAAACTATAGAGCTAGCTAGAGTCAAGTAAGGTATGGAAGAGGTAGCAAAAATAGCTTAGTTCATTATTCCACTTACCGCTGGTGCTGGATTCTCTCCGTGCACTAGCTAGCTTAGTCTCGCAAACCAGACCCTCACGAGACTGTAGAGCTAGCCTTAGAGCTTGATTCGAAGCCTTTCTACTTTAGTCTAAGCCTTTAGAAAGATCAAAGCGAAACTATGATAGTAGCGCAGCGCAGCGCTGTGCCGCGCTCGGAGGAGATCTGCGACCTTTACTACAACCCGGTCAACGAGACCACCACTCGTGCCGACAGCCCGGATCAGCCTTCTCCAGAAATGGTCAAATCCGGTCCCACCCACCGACAACACGAATCTACCAGAGTTGGCGCCCGACACCCCAGGCCGAAGTCCGGTCTCACCCACCGCCAACCAACAACTCTACACAATTACTTACGTACACACACACACACACACACACACACACACACACACACACACACAAGATTCTGAGACTTTTACTACCTCTAAATGACGCAATTAGCAACTTCAGCTCAAAACACCACTTGCACCGACAGTCTGGGCCCAAGTCCGGTGTCACCCACCTGCGACTTCTACTATCTCTAGAAGGAACAAGTTAGGGCGGCATTCTACGACAGACACACCAGCTCAAACCACCACCTGCGCTGCCGACCTGCGCCGCCGACAGTCTGGGCCCAAGTGTGGTCCCACCCGCCGCCAACAACCAACAACTTGTACATGCATGCATACATACATACATACATACATACATACATACATACATACACGTACACACACGCACACGCGCACACGCACACGCACACACACACACACGATTCTGAGACTTTTACTACCTAGCAAAAGACACCACTTGCACCGACAGTCTGGGCCCAAGTCCGGTCTCACCCACCGCCAACCGACAAGACATTGGGTACAGATCTGCGACTTCTACTATCTCTAGTCTACAACAGACACACCAGCTCAAGCCACCACCACCTGTGCTGCCGACCTGCACGGCCGACAGTCTGCGCCGCCCAAGTGTGGTCCCACCCGCCGCCAAAAACCATGCATGCATGCATACATACATACACGTACACACACGCACACGCGCACGCACACGCACACACACACACGATTCTGAGACTTTTACTACCTCTACATGACACAGCAAAAGACACCACTTGCACCGACAGTCTGGGCCCAAGTCCGGTCTCACCCACCGCCAACCGACAAGACATTGGGTACAGATCTGCGACTTCTACTATCTCTAGTCTACAACAGACACACCAGCTCAAGCCACCACCACCTGTGCTGCCGACCTGCACGGCCGACAGTCTGCGCTGCCCAAGTGTGGTCCCACCCGCCGCCAAAAACCATGCATGCATGCATGCATGCATGCATACATACATACATACATACATACACGTACACACACGCACACGCGCACGCACACACGCACACACACACACACACGATTCTGAGACTTTTACTACCTCTACATGACACAGCAAAAGACACCACTTGCACCGACAGTCTGGGCCCAAGTCCGGTCTCACCCACCGCCAACAGACAAGACATTGGGTACAGATCTGCGACTTCTACTATCTCTAAAAGAGACAGTTAGGGCGACATTCTACAACAGACACACCAGCTCAAGCCACCACCTGTGCTGCCGACCTGCACGGCCGACAGTCTGCGCCCAAGTGTGGTCCCACCCGCCGCCAACAACCAACAACTTGTATATGCATGC
>OZ004596.1:3154638-3157138 GCA_963924555.1 Crambe crambe
TGTGGCTGCCGCTGAGGTACCCATCTAGAGCTGGGTGCTCTGGTGTTTATTCGTTCTTTGATGACTAGTATTGATTTGCCAGTGAACAGACTCGAAACCATCCACTCGCTGCCACATGCGCGTGCGCGCGCATTGCATTCGTACACACGCACACTATGTTACATACTTTGATGTTGGTACACACACACACACATGCACTAACGTACGTACGTACGTACATACATACATACATACATACATACATACATACATACATACATACATACACTGTTACATACATACACAAACTATGTTACATACCTTGATGTCGGTACCACACCAGTCGTTGCATCCATGCACACGTGCACTGCATTCGTACATACACGAACTACGTTAACATACCTTGATGTTGGTACACACACACATGCACTAACGTACGTACGTGCATACATACATACATACATACATACATACATACATACATACATACATACACTGTTACATACATACACAAACTATGTTACATACCTTGATGTCGGTACCACACCAGTCGTTGCATCCATGCGCACGCACACACGCGCACTGCATTCGTACATACACAAACTACGTTACATACCTCGATGTTGGTACACATGCATGCATGCATGCATTCTTAACTAACATACTTACACTGTTACATACCTTGATGTCGGTACTACACCAGCCGTCGCATCCATGCGCACGCACACACGCGCACTGCATTCGTACATACACAAACTACGTTACATACCTCGATGTTGGTACACATGTACATACTTACACTACGTTACATACCTTGATGTCGGCACCACAGCAATCACCACCAGTCGTCACATACCCATACCTACCCATTTCCAGCTGGGTGGACTGGCAAATCAAAGAACGAATAAACACCACGCGTGTGGGAACACTATACGTATATATATACATACATACATACGTAAAACACACGCACGCGCATACATTACATTACATAACATACATACGTACATACAAATATAACTATGCTATATACCTTGATGTTGCTACCACAAGCCGTACATCTTCTGAAAGCTTTTCAGCTTGCTCGAAACGAGAGAAGTCCACCACAGGGCAACAGTCCCACAACAGAGTGAACGGGGCAAGTTACGACAAGGAGGCATCACATCAACAACCCAAACCACCACTTGCGGTGACAGCCAGGGGTCAGTCTGCCCCAGCCACCGACCAACTGGAGGAATAAAATGAAGAGGACATAATATTCAGACAGACAGACAGTGAGTGAGTTTCAAACTATAGAGCTAGCTAGAGTCAAGTAAGGTATGGAAGAGGTAGCAAAAATAGCTTAGTTCATTATTCCACTTACCGCTGGTGCTGGATTCTCTCCGTGCACTAGCTAGCTTAGTCTCGCAAACCAGACCCTCACGAGACTGTAGAGCTAGCCTTAGAGCTTGATTCGAAGCCTTTCTACTTTAGTCTAAGCCTTTAGAAAGATCAAAGCGAAACTATGATAGTAGCGCAGCGCAGCGCTGTGCCGCGCTCGGAGGAGATCTGCGACCTTTACTACAACCCGGTCAACGAGACCACCACTCGTGCCGACAGCCCGGATCAGCCTTCTCCAGAAATGGTCAAATCCGGTCCCACCCACCGACAACACGAATCTACCAGAGTTGGCGCCCGACACCCCAGGCCGAAGTCCGGTCTCACCCACCGCCAACCAACAACTCTACACAATTACTTACGTACACACACACACACACACACACACACACACACACACACACACACAAGATTCTGAGACTTTTACTACCTCTAAATGACGCAATTAGCAACTTCAGCTCAAAACACCACTTGCACCGACAGTCTGGGCCCAAGTCCGGTGTCACCCACCTGCGACTTCTACTATCTCTAGAAGGAACAAGTTAGGGCGGCATTCTACGACAGACACACCAGCTCAAACCACCACCTGCGCTGCCGACCTGCGCCGCCGACAGTCTGGGCCCAAGTGTGGTCCCACCCGCCGCCAACAACCAACAACTTGTACATGCATGCATACATACATACATACATACATACATACATACATACATACACGTACACACACGCACACGCGCACACGCACACGCACACACACACACACGATTCTGAGACTTTTACTACCTAGCAAAAGACACCACTTGCACCGACAGTCTGGGCCCAAGTCCGGTCTCACCCACCGCCAACCGACAAGACATTGGGTACAGATCTGCGACTTCTACTATCTCTAGTCTACAACAGACACACCAGCTCAAGCCACCACCACCTGTGCTGCCGACCTGCACGGCCGACAGTCTGCGCCGCCCAAGTGTGGTCCCACCCGCCGCCAAAAACCATGCATGCATGCATACATACATACACGTACACACACGCACACGCGCACGCACACGCACACACACACACGATTCTGAGACTTTTACTACCTCTACATGACACAGCAAAAGACACCACTTGCACCGACAGTCTGGGCCCAAGTCCGGTCTCACCC
>OZ004596.1:3164638-3167138 GCA_963924555.1 Crambe crambe
AATTGCCTTGCAAATCCTCGCACACCAGGTCGGAGCCCAGACGCCGGCGCATCGGCCGGGACCGGCCACCGAGCCTAGTCGACCCCACGAGTCGACGGGCACACCACCGGACAAAACGCTACACTCTCGACGTGCAACGGCACAACCACTCAAAAAAAAAAAAGCACCGGTCCAGCCACTCTGCTCAAGATCCGGAACTCGTTCGGACCCGCCAAAGCAGCTCAAGACACCCGCTCTGCCAAACAAGCCAGGCCATGCAACCGGTCCCGAGAGACTCGGAGCACCCCAACAGGACGTCCGGCAGACAACCGTCTGTTGCGAGACTGCAGTCAGACGACTGCCCCCCCACATAGTAGCGAAACGTATATATTCTTCCGCAGCGTGACCTGAGGCCGTATAAAATTGAACGCAAGTGTGTTGTCCACTCGGTCGTTTGTCCGACACTGCCTGTATGCATGTATGTATCTATGACATAGATACATGCATAAGTGATATATTGCATGCATATACATGCAAACATACGTATACACGCAAATCATGTGGCTGCCGCTGAGGTACCCATCTAGAGCTGGGTGCTCTGGTGTTTATTCGTTCTTTGATGACTAGTATTGATTTGCCAGTGAACAGACTCGAAACCATCCACTCGCTGCCACATGCGCGTGCGCGCGCATTGCATTCGTACACACGCACACTATGTTACATACTTTGATGTTGGTACACACACACACACATGCACTAACGTACGTACGTACGTACATACATACATACATACATACATACATACATACATACATACATACATACACTGTTACATACATACACAAACTATGTTACATACCTTGATGTCGGTACCACACCAGTCGTTGCATCCATGCACACGTGCACTGCATTCGTACATACACGAACTACGTTAACATACCTTGATGTTGGTACACACACACATGCACTAACGTACGTACGTGCATACATACATACATACATACATACATACATACATACATACATACATACACTGTTACATACATACACAAACTATGTTACATACCTTGATGTCGGTACCACACCAGTCGTTGCATCCATGCGCACGCACACACGCGCACTGCATTCGTACATACACAAACTACGTTACATACCTCGATGTTGGTACACATGCATGCATGCATGCATTCTTAACTAACATACTTACACTGTTACATACCTTGATGTCGGTACTACACCAGCCGTCGCATCCATGCGCACGCACACACGCGCACTGCATTCGTACATACACAAACTACGTTACATACCTCGATGTTGGTACACATGTACATACTTACACTACGTTACATACCTTGATGTCGGCACCACAGCAATCACCACCAGTCGTCACATACCCATACCTACCCATTTCCAGCTGGGTGGACTGGCAAATCAAAGAACGAATAAACACCACGCGTGTGGGAACACTATACGTATATATATACATACATACATACGTAAAACACACGCACGCGCATACATTACATTACATAACATACATACGTACATACAAATATAACTATGCTATATACCTTGATGTTGCTACCACAAGCCGTACATCTTCTGAAAGCTTTTCAGCTTGCTCGAAACGAGAGAAGTCCACCACAGGGCAACAGTCCCACAACAGAGTGAACGGGGCAAGTTACGACAAGGAGGCATCACATCAACAACCCAAACCACCACTTGCGGTGACAGCCAGGGGTCAGTCTGCCCCAGCCACCGACCAACTGGAGGAATAAAATGAAGAGGACATAATATTCAGACAGACAGACAGTGAGTGAGTTTCAAACTATAGAGCTAGCTAGAGTCAAGTAAGGTATGGAAGAGGTAGCAAAAATAGCTTAGTTCATTATTCCACTTACCGCTGGTGCTGGATTCTCTCCGTGCACTAGCTAGCTTAGTCTCGCAAACCAGACCCTCACGAGACTGTAGAGCTAGCCTTAGAGCTTGATTCGAAGCCTTTCTACTTTAGTCTAAGCCTTTAGAAAGATCAAAGCGAAACTATGATAGTAGCGCAGCGCAGCGCTGTGCCGCGCTCGGAGGAGATCTGCGACCTTTACTACAACCCGGTCAACGAGACCACCACTCGTGCCGACAGCCCGGATCAGCCTTCTCCAGAAATGGTCAAATCCGGTCCCACCCACCGACAACACGAATCTACCAGAGTTGGCGCCCGACACCCCAGGCCGAAGTCCGGTCTCACCCACCGCCAACCAACAACTCTACACAATTACTTACGTACACACACACACACACACACACACACACACACACACACACACACAAGATTCTGAGACTTTTACTACCTCTAAATGACGCAATTAGCAACTTCAGCTCAAAACACCACTTGCACCGACAGTCTGGGCCCAAGTCCGGTGTCACCCACCTGCGACTTCTACTATCTCTAGAAGGAACAAGTTAGGGCGGCATTCTACGACAGACACACCAGCTCAAACCACCACCTGCGCTGCCGACCTGCGCC